>CATIWO010148003.1:0-18548 GCA_949673435.1 Macaranga tanarius | reverse complement strand
GGTTCAAATTTGGTATTTATTGGACATTATATACTGGTGAACGGAGAGAAAAATGACGATAGGTGCTATAGTGTAAAGTGCAGAGAAGATCAGGGACTGATCTGAAATTCTGCAACTGGTCTATATATAGACAAGAAGGTTGATGAATTACCAGTCTAGTACCTGCACTTATGGAAAAAATTCATATTAGTCCTTCCTCTTTAAATTTTTCACTCAAACCATCTTCTTTATATATATATATATATATAATTAATTTAATTTTAATTTTTTTCTTTTTACAACAATGATAGTAACAAGAATAATAATAATTATAATAACAAGAATAATAATGATAATAATAATACTAATAATATTAATATTAACAACCATAACAATAAAAATAGTAATAATATTATTAATAAAAATTCAAGTTATTACAACGGAATGGCCAAGACCTACAAATGTCACGAAGGTAAGAATCTTTCTAGGTTTAGCTGGTTATTATAGGAGATTTGTAAAGGATTTCTCCAGAATTGCAGCGCCTTTAACAAGGTTAGCCCAGAAGAATGCTAAGTTTGTATGGTTAACAAATGTGAGGAGCACTTTCAGTTACTAAATGATGCGTTGACATTAGCTCCGGTGTTAACCTTACCCTCAGGAATTCCTGAATGGAAATGGGATATGATTACAATGGATTTTATTTCTGGATTGCCACGTACCACAAGTGGCTATAATGCTATTTGGGTGATAGTGGATAGATTAACCAAATTAGCTCACTTTTTACCGATAAAGAAGACTTATACAACAGATAAGTTAGCTTGGTTATATATTAATTAAATTATTTATCTTTACGGTGGGTCAAAAAGTATAGTGCCAAATAGAGGAGCTACTTTTAATTTAATCTTTTGGCAAGATTTATCGAAGGCATTGGGTATGAGACTCAACTTCAGCATAGTTTTTCATCCTCAAATGGATGGCCAGTCAGAAAGGACCATTTAAACATTGGAGGATATGCTAAGAATGTGTGTTATGGATTTTGGAGGGCAGTGGAACCTACATTTGCCGTTAATAGAGTTTGCCTACAATAACAACTACCATGCTAGTATTAAAATGGCTCCATATGAGTCATTATATGGTAGGAAGTGTAGATCTCCTTTATGTTAGGAAGTTAGTGAAAGGTAGATAATAGGTCCAGAACTAGTGCAAGTGACTTTAGATAAAGTTCCTCTCATCCAACAGAGGTTGAGGACAGCTTTTAAACAACAGAAAAGCTATGTAAATCCTAAGAGAAAAGATGTGTCATTTTCTATTGGAGATTTAGTATTTCTGAAAGTGTCACCAATGAAAGGGGTGATGAGATTTGGTAAAAAGGGCAAGTTAGCTCTATGATATATTGGACCTTTTGAGATTTAGTCTAAAGTTGGTGAGGTAGCTTATAGATTAGTGTTGCCACCCGAGTTGTCAAGGATTCATCCATTATTTCATGTCTCTATACTGAGAAAGTATATTTCTAATCCTTATCATATTCTTCAACCTCAAGTGGTGGAACTCAGTGAAGACTTGACATATGAGGAGTATCCTATGGCGATAGTGGATCGTCAAGTTTGTCAGCTTCGTACTAAGGAAATTTCTATGGTAAAGGTGTTGTGGAGCAACCATACAATAGAAGATTGCACTTAGGAGATCGAGGCGGATATGCAAAGTCGATATCCCTATTTATTTCAGTATTAATGTAAAATTCGAGGACGAATTTCTTTAAGGAGGGAAGAATGTAATAACCTAAATTTTTATTAATAATATTATTACTACTCTTGTTGTTATTATTGTTAATATTAATATTATTAGTATTATTATTATCATTATTATTCTTGATATTATAATTATTATTATTCTTCTTACTATCATTGTTGTAAAATAATAATAATAATAATTATATATATATATATATATATATATATATATATATATATATGTGTATGAAGAAGATGGCTTGAGTGGAAAATTTAAAGAGGAAGGACTAATATGAATTTTTTCCATAAGTGCGGGTCCTAGGCTGGTAATTTTCCAGCCTTCTTGTCTATATATAGACCGACTGCAGAATTTTAGATCAGTCCCTAATCTTCTTTACACTGTATCACCTGTCATCGTTTTCCTCTCTATTCACCGGTTAGATGACGTCCAATTAACACTAAATTTGAACCATAAATTGTAACACCCACCTTTTTTAGCATACTTATTTATGATATATGAAGTGCATTTTATACATGTTAGATAATGGACTTTATTTAAGTTTAAGAATGTACTTGAGTTGTAGAGAGGGACTAGATTGTAAGATAAGTTTGGAGTGAATTATCATATTGGAAAGTTGTGGGCTAGTATATATTATACCAAATTCATTAAGGAGTTAAAAAGGGATTTTGGTGATATATACCCATAATATTTACATTTATTATTGTTATTATTGTTATGTTTTTTAAGTGATAATTATTCATTTAATATGCAATTATGAGGAGGAGGCTTTAGCGGGCCATTTGGTGAGCTTTGATTGGTTAAGGTGTTTATATGTATATTTAATTTTGAAGGTGTAGTGTGTGAGTGTAGAGATTTTGAGGAAGAAGAGAGTGAGTTCTTGAGTGATTTTTGGAGAGCTTTTGATCTTGCTCTAGCTAGCAATTAGGAGGCATTAGAAGTTCTTATATCCATTGAAGTCAAATTGATAAGCTTTTCTTATATTATTGGTTGGTTTGAGTTAAGTTTTCTTGGTTTCAATTTCTTGTCTTGTTCCTCTATTTTTTAGTCCTATTATTTTTTCCATAACTTGAGCTATAGAGCTTTGATTTAAGCATGGTTAGACTCCCTAGATACTTCAGAGAGTCCTTTACATTTCCTATGTTTTGAGTTTGGATTAATTTTATTATTAAGAGGGAAAATTAAGGATGGACATTTTATTGCTCACTTGATGCTTTGTATTGCCCGAATGGATTCTAAAATCCACAATTAATTCCATACATATCCGAATTAAATGATTCTAATTGAAATTTATAGCTTTGGTAGCAATTTGGGGGTTATTGAATTTGTATGTGTATCTTTGGGTCATGTTAAACCTTTGAGCCTTTAGTGCACTTTATGAATTTGGAATGAATTGTAATGATTGCTTGTTAAAATTGGTATATAATGATGTGTAGGAGTTGGAAAAGATAGAGGAGATCCTACTCAATAGGGGAAACTTTTGTTTAAGAAGGAGTTGAAGCTTATTGGTAAGTAATTGTTAATATAATGCTTATATATATTGATTTTCAAGTAACTATAGTTGTTTAACTATGTTAAATTGTGTATGCTATTTAAGTGGCAAGAATGATGAATATATATATATATATATATATATATATATATATATGATTATAGTGTTATGAGAAAGAATAATAAATATATGTATATATTATTGTGAGACTGTTGTATGGTTGATTGATCATGTGTTATGATTGATTGTAAATATTGGCACCTATATGTGCAAGCCACTTAATGTGGTATGGTGATATAAATAATGTTGTGAGAATGATGAAAACATATGCATAATGATTGATGTGAGGAATGTTAGGAATGCGTGTGATAGTAGAGACTAAACTGGGCAGAGAGCCTCCACCGAATATGAAACTGAGACTGAGCTGGCAGAGAGTCTTAAATGTGGCTATTCATATGAGATATATAAATGTATGAGATCTGAGACTGAGCTGGGCAGAGAGTCTCAGGAATGGCCACTTGTATATGAAAAATATGAAAAAGCAAAAGTGAACTTTGTGTGAAATGTGTGAGAACGTGTGTTAATAATTCTGGCCGGATAATTAACAGGAATAATCATACATTGTTGCATTGTATTACAAATATATTGAATGTTGATTTAGTATGAGATGTGATTGTGGATTATTTGAAATGGTGTTGATGTTCATCTATACACATTTATATGTATGTGTTATTAAATGTTAGTTGTTGTGGATAATATTGAGGTGTTGAATGGTTGTGAAGTATTTAGAATATTGTGTAATTGGATTTTTAGGATATTGAGCATGACTATATGGTTTTAACGGCTGTGTAAGAGAGGAAATGTGTAAAGAAGGAATGCCTAAGAAGCAGGACTACTTGGCATACCATGCCGAGTTGAGTGGGAGTCGGCAGGAGGTGCCTCTGTCCTGACTCGGCACGCCGGCATGAGTTAGCACGAGTCCTGGCATGACTCGGGTAGAATGGCATGACTTGGCACCAAGGCCCGAGTCGGCACTAGAGTCCTCTATCCTAACTTGGCACACCAGCTCGAGTCGGTAGCAATACGGGCATGACTCGGCACGCCAGCCCGAGTCAGCACTCCTCCTTTCCCTAGTTTGCTTCTTTTGAATTTTGAGCACTGAACTTCATTCCAATGCACTCTTGTGAACTTTAATAATGAGATTAGCTTAATGACTATGCTATATTCTTAAAGTTTGAAGTGTAGCAAGTTATTTTTTATATTTTCTTTAATTAGTTCTTGAGAAAAACTATATATATGCTTATCTTAATAATTACTTATTGAGTCGTAAACTCATTCCTTTGCAATTATGGTTTTCAGGTAATAGATATCCTAGCTTGAGGTGTTACTTTGCTATAAAGCTTGGAGTGTGTCCTTATTATGAGCTCAGATGGGTCAACAACATGCTTGGTATCGACATCTTCATCCTTATGAGCATTACTATTTTGGCATTTGGGATTTTGTAATAACATTATGTTGTTTTTAGATACATATGTAAAGTTTTTTGTATATTGTAAAAACTTATGCTTTTATATATAACTTATCTTTTGAGAAACATTTTCTTATGCCATGTGTGGCTTTTTAATTGGGGACACGTGTATGTGGTACCTAGAGGGTACTACACAGCTGCTTCTCAATGTCCTCTATGCACTGGTAGTTTTTATTTTGTCTGAAACAGACCAGATTATTACCGGTAAGTCTTTGAAGTTTTGGCCATCTTCTTCTAGAGTTAGATCTTCTTTTCTTGTGACTGTTGATGACCACTACCACCACCAATGTACTCACCTTATTTCTAGGAGTTGAGAGAGACCAACCAAGCATCCGATTTGTACCGTCTCGGCCTTCGTCATAGTTTGAATGGTAAACTCCTATTTTTATTCCGATCTCTCATTCTGATTAATGTTTATTGAATTTGGTGGTATATTAGAATTCAGTAGGTTGTTGTGAATATGTTGGTATATTCGGTTTGCTTGGATGATGATTTTCGGTGAGAAATCCAGCAGGTCCTACTCGCCGGAGGTGAGAAATAGTGACCAATCCTGAAAATTATGTTTTTATTTTTAATAAATAGTAAAAATTATGAGGATTGATTTCTGTAATTGGAGAAAAGTCAAATTCCTTACGGATTGTAAAATTAAAATTTTGGATTGGTTTCGGTGAAAATTATTATATTTCCCTTTAAATTTATTTAATTCACCGAAACTAATTTCCTAGCTTCGAATCTCATAAATTTAGCATTTACAAGTCAATTTTGCTATTCTTTAATTTTTAGCAATTCTCTAGAATTTTAGAGTATTATTAGGAATTTAAGTGGTATTTATATGTTAAATACATATTTGCTATTCTAGAGAGTTCGAGAGCTGGAGCTGCGGATCATAGGCAGACGAGGACACGTTGGCCAACATGCTTTACCTGTGAGTTAATATTACAAAATATTTTATTTCTATTTTCTTGCATGATTGAACTAAATAAATTGCGTAAACATGAGATTTCATACTGTGATAATTATTTAGTTGTTTATTTCTTTATTACGATGATGAAAATTTTACTATCAGACATTTTGAATGGCATGCATGAATTGCATAAGTATGATGATTTAAATGATTAGTTTCTAATATCATTTTATAAAATATTTTTAGATTTAGTATATTATTATATAAATATTTTGAAAGAACAAGTAGAACGGGCTACCTGGTGGGTGTCACCAGAACCATGTGGACATTAGTTTTGATCTATGTTCAATTATTAGTTTGATTGTATGCCCTGGTTAAGCTATGCCCTCTGGGCAGATATGATGTTATTATTGGAATGTGAGCTCTAGTTGAGCGATGCTTTATGGGTAGGATTATGGCTATTTACTGGTTGGACCTTGGTTGAGCTTGCTCTCTGGGTGCCAGTAAATATTAGATTAAAAAACAGATTGTGTTTGGACCCTGATTGAGCTTGCTCCTTGGGGTCGGCAGTCATTTAGATTTAAAAAAGCCGAAAGACTGTTAGATTTGAGGTTTAGGATTCTACCATTGTTATTGTCATACATGTTTAATGAAAAGATTAAAGAATTTCTGAATTTTTTTGATAAATTATGTTTATGGTTGTAAGAAAATGAGTTAAATGAATTATGGTTCTTGAAATTTGATTTTTTTTTAAAATTATTTTAACGATTTTAAATAAATGACTTAAAAAAAATCAATCAACATGCATTTCTTAATATTAATTCACTCAGTGAGGTCTGACTCCCCTTAAATTATTATTTTTCAGGATTTCATCAGTCAAATATTAGTCACTCTCTGCTACATCGGTCTCATTCTTCTCCGGCTATCCTATGTAGATTTTATTGATATTATATATTATGTACTTGTACTCTAGACACCACAATAGCATACTGTTGCAACTATCTTCACAAAATTTGTAAAACGTGGATTTTTTTTAGGATTGTAACATGTTATGTGATATTGTGATTTTAAATATTGATTTGTGTGATGGATGTTTTCTAGGAATTTGGAATAATGTTGGTTGAGATGTTTTTAGGAGTGTATTTTTGTATTGCATATTTTGAGTTTACTCTAGGTATAGGAGAGACTCTACCGAAATTTTATTAAAATTTTTATTAAAAGTTACTGCGGGTTTTGGAAGCATATATCTTTTCCATTCCCTGTCGGTCACGTGCCTTAGGTTCGGGTTGTGACAACATATTTCTACAGCTTAGAAAAATCTTAAGATATAATTTTTAAAATTTTTTTTGAACATAAATTTTTTTAAAAATTTGTATTAATTGCATAACGACTCACTATATTTGTTTATAATAAATAAATCTGCAATTTAATTTTTTTTAAAAGTTACTTATTGAAACATTTATCAGGTTTATCATAATTTACACTATAGTATCTATTGTTTCACAATAAGCAAATATAGTCTATAAAGTTTGGCAACAACGTTGCACTTAGTCTTTATAAAAAATGTATAAGAATACTAATAAAAAAAAAAATAAGCAAAATAATATAAGCACCAATGGTTGTTGGGATCAACTGGCAAAAAGTTTTTTTCATTTAAACTAAAATTTTAAATTTGAGTCTTAGTGAATAAGTTACATTAAATAGTTATTGGAAGATCTTTGCTGCCCTTGTGGTCCTAGCTGAATCAAACTGGATTAGTGAGAGTCTAATGAACTCAGTGAGAGATTTATTGTTATTATTGAAATTTTTTTTGTTTGAGTGATATTGTTGAAGTTAAAAATAAAGGAAAACAATAAAAAGATGAAAAATATTAAAAAGAGAGAATATGGTATTAGTCTAAATTTGGTGAAAAAAATTAGTTATTGTTGTTGCTGAATTTAGAGGAAAAAAAAGAAAAGATTGTATTAAATTTAAAAATAAGAACAATAAATAAAACAATGTACAACAAATAATAGCGAGAGTCCAAGGCAGAAGTTTTTAGTTGGGGCAAACGGGGATAGGGAAAAAGTTCAATTGATATATCATTCACTTTTTTTGGACTTGATATTTCAAAATTAATGGAGAATGTTTTAAAAAATTTATAGAATTTAATTATATTTTTTAAGAATTTTTGCTACGATACATACGTTTGTATTCATACAAATAAAATTAGAACTGTTAAATTACTATTTATTTAATTACAACTATGATTGTACTTGTATATCAATATCTATAATATGTATCAATGACTATAATATAACTAACGGTGCCACTTTTTGAGACCTATTTGTGTTTGTTTGTATGTGTATAAATAGTTTTCTTTTGTAAATGTACCCTAAAAAATATAAAAAATACCTGCATATCATGCATACACATCATGCATATTTCTAACCCGTTATTTTATAGATATAGATCCATTACCTTTTGTTTGGACATGCAACCACAAAGGCCACTTAACAAGAACTGTTCCATAACCCAGTGCAAAGATTTCAGATTTTGATGCTGAAGCGTTCAAGAAACAGTTGAAAAAAGAGGTAGCAGTTGAAACCTAGAATATCATGAGGGAAATGATAGGGGAGATGATGCAGATAGCCAGACAAAAACAACCCATCGATTTAGATATTGAGACTGCCACCAAACCCAGGGACAAAGATAATGATGATGTGAAAATTGTGTTTGCTGAGCCAACTGGCAAACTAGAGCTTTACCCTACTAATAATTTTGAGAAACCGGGTTGGGTGAAGGATATGGTTAAACTGGTATCTCAGATACAACTCATGATGAAGGAAAAGGAAATGGATACTTCCTTGGACTACAGTGACTTAGATATGGAAGATGAAGACCCGCCGCCCAAAAAGTTCAAATTTTCAGATATGAAAAAGTATTCTGGCACCGAGGATCCCCACTTGCACCTTAAATAGTATGTCACTTACATGAAGGCCACGAGATTAACCAAGGCACAAATTGTCAAGCAATTTCTGATGTCTTTGGAGGGGGTGCCAATCCATTGGTATTATTCCTTGGAGGCACATATGCAGACTAATTAGAAAGAGCTATGTTTGGCCTTTATAAAGTAATATGGGATAAATTCTCAACTCGAAGTGTCACTAAGGGATCTGCAGAATACCAAGCAAAAGTTTAATGAAATCTTCACTGATTATCTGACCAGGTGGAGAAGCAAACTATCTCAAATGAGACATCACCCAATAAAAGCTGACCAGCTACTAATAGCCATTAAAGGTTGTGCTCCACCACTTGCCAAGAAGCTGAAGGATTTAGGAATCTAAAACTTTGAAGAATTGTACAGGTTTGGGGTACAGAAGGAAGCTGATGTGGCACAAGAGAGGAAGTTATTTGAGGGCAGATCCGGAGGAAGAGAAGGAGCTATCAGCAGTATCTAGATCAACACCATTAGGCAGCCTAGAAGATTTTCCAATTTGGCTAGACCCCTCTCCAAATTCCTAGAGAAGCTAATTGAGAAGAAACTACTCCAGCCCTTGCCACCAAAAATACCACTTCCTAATGCCAACCTAAAGTTATATTGCAAATACTACTAAGTCATTGGATATGAAACTGACCAACTCACCAGACTCAAATATGAAATTCAAAACCTCATGGACACCGGTAAAATAGTTAACCTCGAAACCAAAAAGCCAAACATCCAGAAAAACCCTTTACTAAATTATCAAAATGTCCTACCCCCAAATCAATAAATCCTTATGATCGACACTGGTTTAACAAAAGAATAAGTGTTGAATTACTTTATTGACCTTGAACCTACCCAACTTGAAGCCAACAAGGAGAGGGTCTAAAAGATACCAAAGAGGAGAACCAAAACTCAGTGAAGTTATCTATGAACACACTCATGCTTGACATCTGGACTTCCTCATATGAAGAGGAGACTAGAGGAATTGATATGTGGGAAGATAAAAAATAAGAAGAAGTCAGGCGGGTAGCAACTTTAGAAAATAATAAGGAGAAGGGTAAGAAAGATGAGTCCGACTCTAGAGTTGAAGAGGCAGAAGAAGAAGAAGAGCTGAAAAGGAACAGTCAAAGAAAACTCAAACTGTGGCCGGCATTTGGGAGCTTCTAATGCAGTCTAAAGTGCATAAAAATGCAATGGTACAAGCTTTGTATGAGAAAAGGATCCCAACCAGCACCATACCTGAACAAATGGTTCACTCTTTGATGCAGAAACCTGAGAGAGCCATTGTCTTTACAGATGAAGATCTACCACTAGAGGGAATGAACCATTATAAAGCCGAGGTAAAGGGGAAGATGAATTATTACATGATGGTTGATAATGGATTGACAATCAATGTTTGCCCCCTAAAGATATTACCAAGGCTTAGTTTGACTACTACAGATTTATAGGCCTTAGATGTGATCATAAAAGCCTATAACGATACCAAGAGGTCTGTGGAAGGTACATTTGGGGCTTTAGTCAAGATAGGACCTATTGAAGCTTAGGTTACTTTGCATGTGATCGATATACTAGTCACATTTATTATATTACTAGGAAGACCATGGTTTTATCCATTAGGGGGAGTTCCTTCCACTGTTCATTACAAGATCAAATTTCCACATGAAGGGAAGGTGGTCACCATTACTGCTGAGACTGAAGCAGCAATAGTAGCTCTGAAAGTGGCTCCTAAAAAGATTCCTTTAAGTCCAGCCTTTGAAGTTTTCATGCTTTATGAAGGCTCTATAGATGAAAAGATCATAAATATGATGAGAAGAATGAACTTCATGCTAGGACTGGGGTTGGGAAAGAATCAAAGTGGATCACTAGAATTCATCGAGGTTAAAGTACCAATTTTAAAGCATGAGATTGGCTACCATAGTGAGAAAGATGGGCCTGACTGTGAGGAAAATGGAAATTATGGGAGAAGTTTGCAAAAGAAGGAAACTTTGATCCTTATAATGGTAAGCCAGAACCACTATTCTTAGTTGGAAAAGAAGTCCTTAGGTTTGAGATTTTGCTGAGTACATTGTTGAGATGAGCATGGATGGAAAAGAGGTTATTGTACAGGTTCTAGAGGTGATTAAGATAGAAGAGCTAATAATGGGGCTAGAGGGAGAAGATACTGCTACTGATGCTGTTGTTGAGATAAATGTTGCTACTGAGGAAGATCCCGAGGGGAAGGACGCAGATGCTGGAAATGTTGTTGCTGTGGACTTGGAGGATTTTATTCAGAACTCTTTTGTTAAAGCATGTTATGATGGTTATGATGTTTCCTTAGCTGAACTATTTGAGACTGATGATTTATTTTATTCTAAAGTTAATGCAATAAAGTCTAATTTTGCTTATTTGTGTGATGTGTTTCCTAATGGTTATTCTCATTGTGATAATTAATTCATGTATATATTTGACATTAATTCTGTGCAAACTGAAACATTTAATTTAGACATAATTAAAAATCCTAAAAGCATATTAATTGCTTCTGACCTTACTCCTGGTGAGAGTAAAAAATAAACGAAATATTAATAAAAAAGATAAAAAGTATTTGCTTGGGGTTATAAGGATATGCCTGGGATATATCGAGAGATTGAAGAGCATAAAATCCCTACGTACCCTCATATTACACCAATCAAATAGAAGAAGAGAAGGTTAAGGCCAGAATGGGCACTCCTGATCAAAAAAGAAGTTGAAAAGTAGTGGAAAGTAAAGTTCATTGAAGTAGTTGATGACACAAAGTGGCTCACTAATATAGTTTCGGTACCTAAGAAGGATGGAAGGGTTAGAATTTGTGTTGACTACTGGGATTTGAATAAGGTTTGTCCAAAAGACAATTTCCCATTGCCTTATATAGACATATTAGTAGATAGTACAGCTTCAAGCATGATGTACTCATTCATGGAAGGATTCTCGGGTTATAATCAGATTATGATGGCTGAGGTAGACAAGTTGAAGACTCCTTCATAACTGAATGGGGAATTTATTGCTACTTGGTGATGCTATTTTTGCTGAAAAATGCTGGAGTGATATACTAAAGGATGGCCACTACACTGCTACATGATATGATCTATAAGGAGATTGTAGTATACATGGATTATATGATGGTTAAGTCCCAGACTAGGGAAGGACACTTCGAAGCTCTAGAAAAGTTCCTAAAGAGAGCTAAAAAGTACAAATTGAGATTGAATCCCAAGAAGTGCGTGTTCGGGGTAGCCTCAGGTAAATTGCTAGGATATATAGTTAGTTAGAGGGGAATAGAGGTTGATCTAGATAAAGTGAAAGCCATCAGTGAGATGCCTGTGCCCAAAATAGAGAACGAAGTGAGAGGGTTTATAGGTCAACTGCAGTATATCAACAGGTTTATAGCCAAATTAACTACTATATGTGAGCCGATCTTTAAGCTACACAGGAAGGACCAGCTAGTGGTATGGGATGATAGATGTCAACAGGCTTTTAAAACCATCAAGAGTTACCTAATAAAGCCACCAAATATTACAACCCTCGAGATTGGGAAAACCGTTGATATTATACTTGGCAATAGAAAAAGAAGCAGTAGGAGTGATGTTGGCATAGAAAAATGAAAGTGGTGAAGAACATGCAGTGTATTATTTGAGTAAAAAATTCCTGCCTTATGAAGCCAACTATAATTTGGTAGAGAATACATGTTTAGCAGTTATTTGGGCAACCAAGAAGCTTCGGCACTACTTCTAATCTTATAAAATACAAGCAGTATAAAAACATGATCCTCTAAAGTACCTTCAGCAAACTCTTTCTCCTACAGAAAAGTTAGATTGGTGGTTGGTACTACTTATAGAGTTCCATATTGATTACTTATTAAAGAAAGTAATCAAGGGCAGGGCGGTGGCAGAAATTTTGGTACATAATCTAGTGGATGATGATCATGAGTGGGAATTGGAGCTTCCAGATGAGCACTTAGGGGAAATTGAGGTCCAGGGATGGTGCATGTATTTTGATAGGGTAGTCAATAATAAGAGAGCAGGTATTGGAGTAATCTTTGTCACTCTAGAAGGTGAGATGATCCCAATGGCAAAGAAGTTAGAGTTTAAGGTAATGAATAATCAGGTAGAATATGAGACTTGCATTTTTGGGTTAGAGGCCTTACGTAATATGGGGGCAGAAGAGGTTACAGTATATAGTGACTCAATGTTAGTATTAAAGCAGGTTTCCAAGGAATGGGAAGTTAGAGAGGATAAGTTAAGATTATATTGGGATTTCTTGGCTACTATTACTCTTTCATTCAGTCAGTGTAGATTTGTTTATTTACCCCGAGAAGATAATCAAGTCACGAATACTCTGGCTACTTTAGCTTCAATGTGGTAAAGTGGTAAACTGACTACAACTAAGCTTCTTATCTTAGCAAGGTCTAGGACTCTATATTATGAAGAGATAAGGGTAATACAGGTGGAACTAAGTAAAAAGCCATAGTTTTATGACTTACAGAGATACCTAAAAATGGGCCAATTCTATGAGGATACAGATAAAAAAGAAAAGGTGTCTCTGAGGATGTTGTCAAGACAGTTCATTAGTCATAACGGGATGTTGTATAAGAAGATTCCCATCGGAGTGAATTTACGATGTATGGATAAAGAAGAATCTGAAAGGATCATGGAAACGGTACATGCAGGTGTCTGTGGCTCCTATATAAATGGAACTATATTGGCTAAAAACATAATCCGACAAGGATATTTTTGGCTGAAAATGGAATCAGAATGTGTGAAGTTTATAAAAAATGCTATAATTGTCAGGCATATGGAGATGTTAGTCATTTTTCTTCGATAGAGCTTTAGGGTATGACATCCCTGTGGCCCTTCGCAACTTGGGGAATTGACATAATGGGAGAAATAAGGCCACCACGTCTAATAGGCATCAATATATTATTATATCTATCAATTACTTCTCCAAATAGGTTGAGGCTGAATCGTATATTTCAGTGGGATTAAAACAGATGGTGAGATTTATAGAGAAGAATATAATCTGCAGATACAGTTTACCATATCATGTTGTCACTGATCACGGGATCCAATTTTACTCAGAAGCTGTTGCGCTACTCTGCCATTATAAGATAGAGCATCACCGGTCATCCCCATACTGACCTCAAGCCAATGGTGCAGTAGAAGCTGTAAATAAGAATATCAAGCGGATCTTATCAAAGATGACAGAGAACTATAGGGATTGGGCCAATTATTTATAGTATACATTGTGGGGATACAGGATGACTGCAAGAACATTTACCGGGATCACGCCTTATTCCTTGGTATTTGGGTATGAAGCAGTACTACCAGTTGAAGTGGAGATTCAGTCTTTAAGGGCTTTGCTAGAGACAAAGATTTTAGAGAATCAATAGGTTGAGAGCAGATTGGCGCAGTTGACATTATTAGATGAGAGGAGGTTGAAAGCCATGTACCACTCGCAGTTGTATCAGAAAAGAATAGCCAAGGCCTATAATTAAAAGATCAAACCAGGGAAGATAAAAGAGGACGATTTGGTATTGAAGCATACAAAACCCATCCTTACTGATCCAAGAGGAAAGTTCAAGCTGAATTAGGAAGGGCCTTACTTAGTGAAGAAAGTTTTTTCGAAAGGTGCAGCCATTTTGTCAGACTTAGAAGGGAACGAGTTCAGAGAGCCCATCAATATGGACAAGCTCAAAAAATACTTTCTGTAAAATTCCGCTAGGGAGAAAACTTCAAAAATAAGGCTGTCTAGGTAAAAATTAGAGATAAAAAAAATTATGCTAGGTTGAAAACTCCATAAAAGGGGCGACCTAGGTAAAAGTTAAGGATAAATAAAAGAAGAGAGAGAGAGAGAACAAAATAGTTAGTTGAAAAACTTACAAGGGCAAGCCATCCAATAATAGGAAAAATGTCAGAAGTAGTTTATTTATACAATTGTGCTTAAAGTAAATAAATTGGATTGCCTTTATTTTTTTCAAATATTGCATTAAATGCTTATTACAATAATACTAACTAAAAGGAAAAATATCAAACCAATTTTTTCTGATTAAACTACTAATAAAAAGAGCAGTTGTTTTTGACTAAACTAAGCTAAATCTGACTAAACTGTTAAAAATAAAGAATAAAATAAATCTAAGTTCTCTTCCTTTTATTTTTTCTCAACTCATGAACATTAGCCCTATAAAGATCCCTAGTCTTTTAGTTTCTAATAAACACATCTTCTTCTGTTTACTGCAACTGTATCCAAGTCTTATAGTGGTCATCTATTGTGATGTCCCTTTCTTATGGTATGCCTTTGTGAATGGTGTGATGTGGCCAGGTTGCCGATAGGTTCTCCAGAAAATTTTGAGTCAAAGGCCCAGGCCAAAAACCATGGGTAAGTTCTACAATCGTCTACTTCTCTCTATATTAATGGTATAAATTATCTGGATAATAGAAAAAGCAGTAATGAAGAATGGCTAAAAGGACATAATGGGTATATGTCTGGGTAGTCATATGTTTAATGTTCTACCAAGGGCACATCTATTGTACTCCAACATCGGGAAAGCTGGCCAACCATTCCTTCAGATCAGCAGGGAGTTTTTGTAATGCTCGAGTCTGCACATGCTTTGCTTTATACTTTTTAAAGTCCTGTGGGGTTGATAACAACTTCGGTTTTTCCTGAAGCCAAGTTTAAAAAAGAAAAAATAAGAGGTTAAAAAAAACTTTCCTCCAATAACATGGGACTCCCACCAAAGTGATGTGTCTCAGGTAGATTATTCAGACCAATAAAGGTTTCAGCAAGAGTGATGAGCATAGGATTGAGACCTGATTCTACCTGATCAAAGATATACATTATTTTAAAATCACAGTCACCTGAGGTAAAAACCAATAAGAATTGGGCATACAAGCAGAGAGCAATCATGCGTGGCTAATACACTTCCTTGCTATTGACAGATACAATAGCCTTCAGGAATGAATCTAAGATTAACCCATTCCTAAAAACATGCTTAAGAGACGATTGAGGAGGGATATTGAATAATCGAGCCATCTGTTATTGTATAACCCTGAGATCTGGCTGATCAAGCTGTGGAATTACAATTTATTTTGAAGAATCATCTGGGTAACTTAAAATTGCTCCAAATTCTTTAGGAAGAAGGCAAATCTTGAAGTTTTTGAATCGAAAGACATGATTCTTGAGATCCTAAAATTGGGCCACAGTATGTACGAAGGGATAATTAATTTTGCATAGGTGAAGGGATCGAAAGGCAAAAAGATAAAAAGGGTTCAATCTTAGCCAATAGTCCCCATCCACACTCTGCAAGACAGGATAAAGCATCTTTAGATTGTGTTCTATCATCTTTTGGAGGTTTTTTGAGGTTTTGGGTCCTGTATTATGAAAGTTGATGGATATTGGAAGTTTTTATAAGTAATTAAAGAGGGGTAACTTAGGAAATTAGGAGGAGTACCGAGCTAAGGTACTACCTTAGCATATAAAGGTAACAGCTAAGGTGATGCCTCATTGTAGAGGCGACACTTTAAAGAGGCACCGCCTTCCCCATTTTAACATATGCAAATGGTATTTTAGTGAAAAAGTAGATAGGAAATCAGGAATGAATGGTTATGGAATGAAGTATTATTGTGGTTAATAAAAGCACAACATTATTGGATGAAAGATAGAAAAAAATGCACTATTATAAATTTGAAAAGTGTATAAAATGTTTGTCTACATCATAAATATATGACCAAAACCTAATCTATCCTAATCCTCCTCAGTCTCGGTCTCCTCATCATCATCCTCATCCTCACTGGCATCCTTATCACCATCATCACCTTGGACTATGCCCATGTTTGTGCCACTAGCATCTTGAAACCCTGTGGTAGGGATAGCACCATCAGCCTCATCATCATCACCATTAGCATCGTCACTCTCCATGTGGAAGGCAGCTAGCTACTGGCGAAGTAGCCTGATCTGGGCATCTTGACTCTCACAATGGGTTTGTCTATACAAAAAAAAATTAGGTAAGTAAAAATCATACAAGCATGCATATATAAGAAATAAATTGAATAAATACCCTCCAATTCTCAGTAATCTGTAATGTGAAGTCCCGATTGGCCTCCACCAACCGATGTAGCTGCTCGCTATACTCTCTAGTAATCTGCATACACAGGTTGGATTAGTACTAACATTTTTTAGGAAATAAATGAAAAGAGTAAGAGTTAGTAAACCTCACATGGGTGGCAATAGAAGGAGTAGGCAAAGGTGATAAACTATCATCCAATGTCAAGAACTAGCAAGATATACTACTAGAAGGAGCCTAATACCTAGTAATGCGATCTGGCATATGTGGAAAAGACCTACCAATGATGTACTGTCTAGAGCTGGAGGCCGCCTGAGACTATGAAGTGCTAGGGACCCTCAGTAGAGTTGTACGAGTCTGAGAAGTACTAGGGCTAGCATCAACAGCTGGAGGGCTGACATGGGCTCGCTGTATAGGCCGCTCCTTTAAAGGAGGAGATCTAATCCTGGGACTAGCTCCCCTAGCATGAAACTGAAAAGAAATATGTTAGAAAATGGATGGCAACTAGAAAAAATAATCTTAAAGGGATTGAAAGTATACCTGTGAAATAAGGCCTAGAATTAGGATCTGCTACAGCAGAGCAGCCTCAATGAATGCCCTATACCGTATAGTGGGGTGATCAAGCAAACAATCACCGACCTTCCCTCTCAACAACTGCTTCAGGTCAATGCCCACTAGCTGGTGTGTCCAAAACATATAAGGAGGAGGGGATACAGGTACACGCCTTCCGGCAGGCCCCAAATGCCAGTCGTAGATACGCTCACCAAGGAAACATTTTCGGTAGAAAGGCCCTACAAGCAATTAAAGGCCCAGATCAGACCCTAGCCACAGACCAGCCCTCCGGAGATCCCCACGGATCAGCCACAACCTAACAAAAAAGGAAAGAATAAATGTGAGATAAAATGCTAAATGATGAAATACTAATCAATTTAATTTTATTGTGCAGGTGAACCTCCTCCCAGGGCAATGTGTTGAAGCGAACACAGTGAACATGAACACTAGCTAAGTCGTACCTCACTGTCCGGCTAGTGCCCTATCAATTCAGTATAGGAAAAGCCCTGGCACCTACAGTCATCACCCCTTGAATCAATTTAAGCTCAAGTTCCCAGACCTGTAAAATTTGCAATCTCAGAATACAGGACATAAAAAATAAAAATGATAAAAAGTGAAGCAGAAAATACCTGTGTAGCATGCCAGAAACCACAAAACCTCCTGGCTGCATGTACAAACTCATCTATACTCCAGTATAGATATGCTAAAGCTACTGATCCCTAATTAAAAGAAGCAACGGGGTCTAGATCTCGCAGAGGCATTAAGAACATCAAGTCGATGGAGCCAGTTGTGTCACAAAATAAGGTAGTGCCCAATAAGTAAAAGATGAAGAATCGAACCACCTGATTGATCTGCCTGAGGGTGGTGATAGTGTCTAGATGGATGGTGGAGTAATGGGACAGAATCGAGTCAACCTTGACGGTGCGGGTCCCCTTCATGAGGGGAACTATGCCATGCAATCTGTTAATATAAGCCACATGAGATAGAGATGTCATCTCCAAACACCTATAAAAAAGAACTAGATCACCCGCACATGCAATCCCGGTGATGGCTGATGAGTGTGAAAAACACATGTTTTAAGCACTCCATTCTATTGCATTTTAGTTTCTTTTAGTTGCATTAGTTAGTTACTTTGTAGTTAATTTAGTTAGTTTAATGGTTTTATCTTAATTAATAGTATTTATTTATTTTTAGATAATTCTTTTATGTTTTTATGTTTTAGGATGCAATTGGATGAAGATAGGATCAATTCTGGAAGATTGGATAGGCTAAGGACTCAAGATAAAGCCTTATCTACGTTGGGGATGCATG
>CATIWO010147980.1:0-17608 GCA_949673435.1 Macaranga tanarius | reverse complement strand
TACATCATAAAAAAAATTAAGATAATAACTATTTGTAAAATTTTTGAAATATACATACTCGCACAACACACACACATATATAAATATATATAGTAAATTATCGGTTCTGGTTTCGGTTTTTTGGTTTGGAGCAGTTCGGTTCGATTCGGTCCGGTTCTCAGTTCGGAGAACTCATTATCTCCTGACCCGCCCCAATAAAAATTTTCGGGACAGTTCGGTTCGGGGAAAGTCAAACAGTCAACGGATATTTTCGGTTCTGGAGATTTTCGGTTCAATTTTTTCGATTTTTCGGGACAGTTCGGGTTTTTTCGCGACCCGCACTCAGCCCTACGCACGCATATGCATACACACATTACACATGCATATGCGTACACGCGCAAACGCACGCGAGACGGTAAAACTCTATTAATGGCCGTTTAAAGAGAAGTTTTTACACACTTTAAACTCTTTTTGATATAAACTATTATCAAAATATATAACTCGATTTTTTCTTAAATAAATATATTAAATCTTATAATTTAACGATTTTAGCTACTATAAGAGTTCATTCCACTACGCTCTACTCGCTCGAGTATGACGTACTGCAAAATTTAAATATTTTTTGATAATTTTTTTTGTTTATAATAAAAATTTCATTATTTCAAAATCAAAATTTTCATATGGTGAAATAATGTTTAATTAGTTTAAAATAGCTAAATTTTGTATAAATATGGCCAAAAAGTTAAAATTGTACAACGGTCAATTTGAGCTTTTCTCCGATTAAATTAGATTAATTAGTTATTTTATTTTTTTATTGAAAAAGTGTATATACACACCAATAAAATTAAAACTGTCTATTAAAACTTATTTAACTAACCAACAACCGTTGCAATCAACTAGCAGGAGACTGCTATCACTTAAATTAAAATATTGAGTTCGAATTTTAGTAATTGTAATCATGTTAAATAAATGTTGGAAGACTTTTGTTACCCTTATGATCATATCCGGATCGAACTGGATTAGTCAGAGCTAATTAGAGCCCAATAAACTCTAAATAACAGTAATTCGCACTCAAAAAAAATTATTTAACTATAGTTATTTTTATATATCATAGACAGTGATAAAAAAGATTAATCAATAGTTATAATTAAATAAATATTAATCTAACTATTTATTTATGTTATTTATTTTTTACCTTTTAGTAAGGTCATCTCCAACCACAAACACCAAAATGCAGCGAGTTTTACACAAAAATACAGTTTCTACAATAATTTTTCTCCAACCCATCACACAATTTTTTACACCAAAAAGAATATTCTATACATGTTCTTTTTTATATCTCAATTTATAATATTTATACATTTATCACATTACATCCATATTTATATATTTTTTAATAAACTCCTCCAACAGTAATATAATTTTATTAATCATCAATTATAATAAAAATTAATAAATTAATCATTGTTTAATTATACGTCATATTTAATACTTATATATTAATAAAAATAAAATTACATATAAAAAATTAATCACAAAAAATAAAATATGATAAGATTTTTTTTTTTTTGTATTTTTGAAAAGTTTTTTGTATTTTTTTGAAAAGTGTGTGAAGATGATAAGATTGTTGTATAATTCAATCTAACGGTTGAAATTTTGAAAAAATTAATCAAATGGTTGAAAAACATTATGCAGAAAAGTTTTTTGTATTTTTTTGAAATATGTGTGAAGATGATAAGATTGTTGTACAATTCAATTTAACGGTTGAGATTTTAAAAAAATTAATCCAATGGTTGAAAAGCATTTTGTATAAAAGTTTTTTTGTATTTTTTTAAAAATTATGTGAAGATGATAAGATTGTTGTACAATTCAATCTAACGGTTGAGATGTAACACCCTCACTAAAATCATCTCAATTAGTATACATAATTAAACAAATTAACGATATTAAAGGTCTTGCTTCTAAAATTAGAAAGAATCTCTTAACAATTAAAATTTAAAACTTTCTTAATACTCGTTATATACAAAATTTATATATATATACTTTAGTGCCACTACACCATAAATACATCTCTTTATACATCTCAAGTTCGGCATATTATTACATAATAATTCTTAATGTCATTCTCTAATACTTTTAGAAACCTCTATCTTAGCCATCTTCTTTATCGGCGTGGTCCACTGCATGGTCATCTCTCAGCTGCTAACTAAGCAGGTATTAAACACCTATACTGAAATTTTTTTAAAAAAGAGTGTGAGTAATTTCGTACGAAAATTACCCAGTGAGAAAATAAAAACATAATTGAAACTTTATCATGAGAAAAATCTCTACAATATTTCCATTAATTTCATTAATAATAATCAACTAGATTTAAAACCTCTCCTCATATTTAAATATTTCAGATATTTCAATTTTAATTGCAACAAAGCACTTTTTTAAATCATCGACCATAGAAATACCCTTTTTCTTTTATCAAAGCAATAGAGGCTAAAACAAATCATATAATTTCACTGGTAAGTTTGCTAAATAAAGTGAATCAACTTACCCTATGTCTTTATTATCCTAGTCTCAACCATAAATGAATTTTTCCTATTTTAGGGAATATAATAAAAGTTCAAATAGATTAAAATAGGCACACTTGGATAATCCACTTAAACCATTATAACCAAGCTCATAATAAGATCATCATCAAAGTACACATTATCTATGATACCATAGTTTCCACCATACTACGATTCACAATTTACTAAATTTCAAATGATATAAATCAGTCCACAACTGACTACGGTGATGCTACTTAAGTGTGATCAACACTTAAACCAATAATAATTCAAGTATTCAACTAACTTTATATATGTATCTGTCCCCAGACATCAGCTATACATATATCTCGGTATAATATGCACCGGCCCTTGGCAACGACTATGCATACTCCTAACTTATATCTGAGGTAACGTGTACTCGGCCCCTGGCAACGACTATACACTTACCATCATAATTGATAAGATAACATATGCATCCGGCCCCAGGCATCGGCTATGCACACTTACTATATGTATCCAGCCCCAGGCATCGGATATACCCATTTATAGTAACATATGTATCCGGCCCCAGGCAACGACTATACATATGAACCATCTCGCATTTATATGGTAACATGTGTATTCAGCCTCGTGCAACGACTATACACATTTACCAATCACATCTACATGGTAACATACGTGTCCGTCCTCAGGCCACGGCTATACATATTTACTATACCTATCATGTCCCCGACATAGATTTACACCTTAAATAGTAGTATGTGTATTCAGCCCTAGGCTTCGACTATACACAACTATCCAATTTTACCATGCCTTATACATGGGATCTCTCTCTTAATGTCATACACACTTAAGACTATAATTGCAACTAAAACTTTGAAACCCTAAACGGAGGTCTAAATGATTGAATTTGAACATAAAAATAGGGTTCGTCAGGTTCCCCTTAAAAAGGTCATATAGATTTCTGAGTCAGCTTCGATTTGATATATTATAGGCCCCGTAACTCAACCGGTGCCGAAAGTTAGGTCCTCCTTAAGCAACATTGCGCATCTTGACGATCCAAAATTCAAGTTTTAACTAAACGATCACGAAATAGGATATGGAGATGTCTGTCTCAGTCATAGAGGCACCAGCCTCAGCCACAGAGGCATGTCCCTCTATGCAGGAGCGCACGCCTCAGCCACAGAGGCGTGTGCCTCTGTGCAGGGGCGCCCGCCTATGCCATAGAGGTGCCGCCTCTTCAGTGAGCAGACGCACGCCTCTTCGATCAGGTGCACGGCTCTTTACTTTTAGAACACGCAATTTAGAATGAAAAATTACAAAATTTTGACCCAAATCTCAATTTAATTATACCAATTGTTCATATATAATGCTTAACACTTCAATACACTATCATACTTCCTAAATACTACTAAAATCACTATAGATTTACAATTAATATTTCAAACCCTAGGTTTTTATATTATTCTCAAAATAATATAAACTCATGGTTTGAATTTGAAGCCACTCACCAATTTTTCCTGCTTGATTTCTTATTTCTCCTTGCTGAATCTGGATGTAAATTTTCAGATAGCTCTTCCTCTTCTTCTCCTTCTTCTTTTCTCTCTTCTTTCTTTCTTATTCTTCTTCTTCTTCCTTTTTCCATTTTTCTCCTTCTGCAGAAGTCAACTTTCTCTTCTTTTACTCCCTTCTTTCCATTTTGGTCCTTCTTCTTTCTTTTCTTCATCCACAAATCCTCTTACTTTCTTTCTTTCACTTAAGTCCTTATTCCCTTTTCAATTTAATCCAACCTTCTATTTTTTATTTAATTACTCACTAACTCTTTTAAATACAATTCCTTCAAAAATAACTTAAATATGTTTAATTAAATCTTAAACTACTAGTAATCTCACTAATCCTGTCATAAGAACACGGATGTTATATGAGATTTTGAATAAATTAATCCAATGGTTGAAAAGCATTATGTAGAATTTTTTTTTGTATTTTTTTAAAAAGTGTGTGAAGATGATAAAATTATTGTACAATTCAATATAACGGTTGGAATTTTGATAAAATTAATCCAATGGTTGAAAAGCATTCTGCAAAAAAAGTTTTTTTGTATTTTTTTGAAAAATATGTGAAGATGATAAGATTGTCGTATAATTCAATCTAACGGTTGAGATTTTGATAAAATTAATCCAATGGTTGAAATGCAATCTGCAAAATTTTTTTTTGTATTTTTTTGAAAAGTGTGTGAAGATGATAAAATTGTTATACAATTCAATCTAAGGATTGAAATTATACTGAAATCCATCCAACAGTTTAGATGCATTATGCAGATAACTTTATGAGATTTTTTTGAAAATAAATTTTAATATGACATTGCTATAAATATGAGCCATATAGAACTATAGAAAACACATCATCTCATTACAAAATATTTTATTTTCTAACCATTAACAAATTTAAATTGTCTATTAGAGCATCTAGTTATAGTATTTCTGAATATGTGCTCCTATGCCAAGTGTATATGGAAATTTCTTAAGATTCAATTACGGGAGTCTCGAGTGGAAGATAAGTATAACCAAGAAAAGAGTGGCGGTTGGGAGGAACACAGCAAACGCTCTTTGCAAGCTCGAATTCAAACTATTGAAAAAGTTGTGAGAAAATTAAATGAGTGCATCAAACAAGTTGAGAGTATGCATCCTAGTGGTGCTTCAAGTGAATATATTGTAAGTTTTTCTATTTAATTGAATATCTAAATTATTTTTCTATATCTTTAAAAATTTTACATTAAATTTATAACAATGTGCAGATAAATTGAGCAAAAATATTACTAATGCAAGATGCCCATTACAAAAAAAGGTTTCAAATTTGATCACGTATGACCAATTGTTAAAGATTTTGAAAAGTTTGAAGATGATAATAAAAGTACAAGACAAGTTGTTTGGTCACAAAATATCAACAATATCTTATCAGGGTCAGAATATTCTCTTGTCGATTCTCCACTATCGGAATTTTCAAGACAGTCACTACTTTTTTTTTTTTTTTTAATTTAGAAGATCCTGATGTTAGTGGTTCTTCACAACCCATTAGAGTAAAAAAAAAGTAAAATTGAAGAGAAAAATTGATGAACAACTTGCAGGTACTATTAGTAGCATCAAAGAACAAAATGATCAGGTTCTAAAGATGTTGAGAAAGGCAAGTTTGAAGAGGCAGCAACAATTAAAAATTCAAAATCGACATTTGGCCCTCAATGAATTGAGAGAAGAAAATAAAATATTGTACCAAGATGTGAATTCTATCAATGATCCAAGAGTTTGTGTCATTGCTCAAGCTGAATAAGAAAGAATTATATGAAAAGAGCTTAACAACAACAAGCACCATTGCCATCGTATAATTCTAATACTTTTGGTCAATATTTTGATGACATTGGTGGATCCGGAACTAGTTTATTGGATTATTAAATTAGTTTAAACTATGAATATTATGTAATGTTTATTTTATGGTTGTACCGTAATCTATTTAGTTTATTTTTAGTGTTGTATTGTAATATCATTTTAATTTAATGAATGTTGTTTTTCATGTTAAATTATTTAAGTTTATTATTATAATTTTTTAATTATATTTATTTTATTTGTTTGATAAATATATATTTATATATATATTTTAAATTAATTTAAAAAATATTGTAAATAAAAATTTGGACTAAATTGTTCAAAAAATAATATATGTATAATAATAATTTTGGATTAAATAGAATCGTTTTCAGAGTCTTGAATTAAAAAAAAAAAGACGAAAATAGTGTTTCGTCCGTTAGCATATTTGCATAGCCACTGTTCAGAAAACCAAAAATGTTGCTGAAAATGAGTCTTGATTGGAGGAAGAAAACTCAAAAACCGTCCCAAAATGGGTCTCCGTTGGAGATGGACTAAGGGCAACTCCAACTACATACCATTTTAGTGTGAAAATTAGGTTTTTTTTTTTTTTTTTTTTTTTTTTGTCTCCAACCAATACCCATTTTCCACATCAAAATGGGTGTGGTTTGCGTAACAACTGTCCATCAAACACATTTTTGAATTTTTTTTAATCCATAACTTATTAAAGTCTGCAATTTAGTGTATATATATATATATATTAATTCAAAATTTTCTTATTTACAATATTTTTATTAAATAAAGTTAAAATATATATAAATACAAATATATATTTAAAATAAAATAAATATAATTAAAAAATATTTAATATTATAAATATATAAATTTTATAGTAATTTAATTTTTATTTATTTTTTTTTCACTTTACGTTTATAACTATTGAATAAAAATATATAAAATTTTCCAATTGTGATAATTAACAAAGTAAAATTTACTTTTAAAAATAAAATAGCTGTAGACCAGACTACACCGAAAAGAAAAAAGCCCTAAAAAAAAAAAAAAGAAAAGAGCGTAAGTAGCACGCTTAACAAAACGACGCGCTTTGATGGGTAGTAGTCTCCACGCCAAGTCTTAAAACTAAAAGCACCTTCTTCTTATTGTTTTCCATCATCTTCTTGTATTGAAGTCCATTATTGGTTGTTGAGTTGTTACCATCTCCAAATTTGATAATTTAATTTCACATATCCTTTTCTCCTTTCTTTTTCATTTTAATTCAAGATCCACTCCCAATCTCCTATTATACGCTTTTATTCTCTTCCCAATTTCACTATCTCCATGGCATCCTCCACCCCCACCTCCTCCTCTTTCTGGTGCTACAGATGTAACCGATTCATCAGACTCAGCCTCCCTTCCATTCAAGATTCCATTTCTTGTCCCGATTGCGGCGGCGGATTTATCGAACAAATCGGAACTCCTTCTCACTCCCCTCTCCACCCTCGGTTCCACGATCAAATCCCTACTCCAAGACTCCGCCGCACCCACCGACGCGCCGGTGGCGCTGCCGATCGCTCCCCTTTCAATCCCGTCATCGTCCTCCGTGGACCTCCTGATGTCGCCGGCGTCGCAAACGACGCTAATTCTGGAAACTTCGAGCTTTACTATGATGACGGTGCGGGCTCCGGTCTCCGTCCTTTGCCGTCGAGTATGTCGGAGTTCTTGATGGGGTCGGGCTTTGACCGGCTTCTTGATCAGTTGACTCAATTGGAAATCAACGGTGTTGGTCGATTTGAGCAGCCGCCGGCTTCAAAGGCGGCGATTGAGTCTATGCCTGTTATTAAAATTCTCTCTAATCACGTGTCTATGGAATCTCATTGTGCCGTTTGTAAAGAACCATTTGAAATTAACACGGAGGCGCGGGAGATGCCCTGTAAGCATATTTATCATGCTGATTGTATCCTTCCATGGCTGTCGTTGCGTAATTCTTGTCCTGTTTGTCGACATGAGTTGCCCACGGATGTTCGTAGCGGAAGTGGGAGTGGGATGAATTCGCCGGAAGTGAGTGAGGAGGGTGTTGGGTTAACTATATGGAGACTGCCTGGTGGAGGTTTTGCTGTTGGGAGATTTACTGGAGGAAGAAGAGCTGCGGAGAGGGAACTTCCCGTTGTTTTTACAGAGGTAGATGGCGGGTTTAATAATAATAATAATAATAATAATGCTGGTGGGGCGCCCAGGAGGATTTTATGGGCACCCAGTCGAAGGAGATCAAGAGATGGCCGTGGGTTTGGGATTGGTCGTGCTTTTCGCAGTTTTGTTTCCTTTTTTGGAAGAATTGGAAGGAGGGTTAGCGATGATTCTAGTAGAAGTAGAGCAAATTCTATGGTGGATAGGTCTTCAAGGAGGGAGAGTTCGCATTGGGTTGTGCCTGATAACAGATGGTGAATTGAATTGATTCTTTTTGTTGTTCCAATGTTATTAGGTTGGTTATCTTATTACTGATTCCACCCGGTCTTCCTCATTAGAAAAGGGAATATATGTACATTGTACTATGATTCAAGTTACTGTAAATAACAAGCATCAAGGAAGATATGGAGAATTGCCTAGTTTAAATTGTATGAAGGAGAAAAATTTTGTATTGGTGTGAGGTTAGCTTTTTCCATTCATAATGAAGACGGAGAATAAGAAGATGATGAAGAAAGAAAGCTGTGCAGTTAGAATGAGCCTTTTTAGAAGTTACTGAGGTACACATCCTTGTGTGTGATTGTGCCTCTTACAATTTTAGGCCTTTTAAGTGTTTTTCTAACTGTTTTTGCTAAAATGTTAAATGCATACCTCCTTATTTATTTGTAATTTGTTTGCTGTAGTTTTGGCATGTTTATATGTACTTCTTTCTGGAAAATATTGAGTTATTATGTCCATGTAGCATTGTAACTGTCTCTCTGCCTTATTGGCACTTAACTTCTGTAGGACTTGACTAGAATTGTTATCTTTCTGTGCACAATGTATTCGATTTTCCTGGTTTATGTCCCTCCAAGTTCTTGGACCATGTGATTGGTCTTGAGAAATGTAGTTTCTTTCAAATAATTCATTACATAACAAAAACTTGCAGTTGCAAATGGGACCGATGTTGGGTGCTTGTCATCAAGATACAACACAAGTAGGACAATTTTTTTATTGCCATGAGTGTGGTTATGATTTAAAGATTTATCATATCAATTAAGATGCTAAGCTGTGAACATCCCATTTTTCTTGTTTGGCTGTATATAGCACTTGGAGTTGAGTTATCTTGTAAAGTTGTTATCAACACCACAAGTACCATTGAGGAAGCCCCATCAACTTCTAACTTAATTGTGATCAGTTAAATTAATTATTTCTTTTACAAGATTTTCTACATTCAGATTTCATGTTCACAGGGTGTCATCCGTATGTTTCAATTTCCTTGTTTATTTTGATAGTTTGAGCAATTGTTTTCTAATGCCTCCTGCTTTGGAGATAATACATAGTGGTTTGATTATTGCTTTGGGTCATCTTTTCAAATAATTATTATGATAAAGTGTTTCCAGCTGAAAATAAGCATCTTAATCATGAAAGTTGAAGGTGGCTGCATTATGGTGGGCTTTTACTCTGCCGTATGCATTCTTTTAATCTAGAAGGGACTTCAAAGTGAGAAGAGGACATGTGCTTCCTCTGCTAAAATTTGCTGATAAGAAAAAGCGTCACAGTAAATTTATCACTGATTTTATGCTAGTGGTTTCTTTTTAGTGCTATATATGATTGTTCTACCACCGGTGAAGTACCATGTTTGTTGTGAAACTCTGTTTTTTCTCCTTTTTGGTTTCTTTATGCTTCCTTGTGCAGTGTTTATGGCTGTGATTGGCTATTGTCTTATTCATCAGCTGCTATTAACTGTTTGCAACAATACTAAAACTGTTACAGCAGTTTGGGTGGTGAAAACTGACTCATGTATACCATGCATATAGTGTGAATAGAATTCCAATATCTTTCCTAGAAGCTTTTCTTTGACCATTCTTATTTCATTTATTTTAACAATTTCTCGTCTCGCAGAATTTACTGCTTAGTTCAATAATGGTTTTATATGTTATCAGTATTTTTAAATATGAATTGTAACATCTGAATACTAATTTAGCCTTAGATGATGTATGAGTATTGTTGGAAACATCATTATCTTCTTCTCTTGATTGCCAACCACTTATGCTTAGGATGTTATTCATCTAAAATCTAAATGCTTTCATGGCATCTCCATTCTTTTTATATGTCCAATTTCTATTGACAAGATGGAGGAAGTCCAGACAAGTTGCTGATTCTACTTTTGAAAATTTCATTAGAAAATTTTGCATTGTTTGAAAAAATAGAGTAAGTCGAGACAATTTGTTGTTCTAGTTATGAAAATTTCATTAGAAAACATTGCATTAAGCATGAAAGATGGAGAAGGTCGAGACAAGTTGCTGACTGCAACTCTTTGATCATCAAGATGTAGTTGAGCTGAGCATATTTTCTTGTTTCTTTCTTATGTTACAAGTTTTTTGAATGGGTGCCTTATGGAAAGGTAACAAATCTTGAGCTGCGATACCTTTCAATCTGCGAGTTCTATCAGCTCATGTGGACATGCTTTTGCTAATTCCATATCAATATAACCTATAGCATTTGCCATGAAAGTGGATATTGTGTCAGTGGAAGTTTGTACAGGGAAATATTATTTACCTTTTTGATCATCCACATTTCTGTTATTGAATGATATCTGATTCTACAATTCATTTCTTGGTTATGTTGCAATATTTCATTTATGGACCATTACTGAAGAAGTTAGTTTTTATCTCAGCTGGGAATGTTCTAGGTACGTATGTCATATTTTTGGCATTGACTGTAACTGTTTGCTGCATGCACCAGTGCATGTAGCAATTATACTTTTCTCTGTGTAACACCTTGGTCCTTGCAGAGTGTGGGAGGTGATAAATGCAAATGGCATATTTTTAGTGTTTTCTTCATCCTTCTCTATGTCAGTTGTAGTTAAGAATTGGATCAAGTAGACTAATTTGCCAATGAAGATAGGAGCACTGAGGTCACACATATGCTCTTAGAATGGCAGACATAAAGACTTGATGGCATTAGCAGGGAATGGAGGATTCATCAAAGTCCAGCAATGAGATTTTATTCAATTGAGTATGACTCATTTTTGAGCAAGGAAGAGGAAAAGAGGAGACATGTTTCATCTACCAGGGGGGTCCTTCATATTTTGTGGCTGGAAATCAAGGAATTAAATACAAATCAGTTGCAAATTCCCTGTAGTTTTGCATGTTAATTGTGGTTTTGTCTGAGCAAGCAACCCGTTATTCTATTCGTATCCATGCATAGTGGCTCTTATAAGTGGTTTTGTACTTTAACGGAGATGCTTAGCTCTTCCAGCTAAGCTAACATGTTTAATGGGCTCACCTATGGAGTAATCCTGTTTGCGGACTCATTTTTGTACTAAACAATATACGGAGGGTGGGACATTTACCAAGAATCTGTGGTTGTGCTCTTTCTATTGTCTCAATTCCTGCTTCATAATATAATCTGTGAATTGGGTACCACTTGAGATTTAAAGAAGCTTGTCTTGTTCTTTCCTGTGTTTGGCAGCATCAGGATTTTTCAGTCTTTGTCCTAAAACGCTCAAGTTTTAGAGTCCAAGGTACAGTTGTCAGTGCATAAGTTTTGGAAGAGGAGAGGTGATTGAAGTAAAAGGAAAAATATGGGATAGATAGCAAGCAGTCAAGATGTATCTTTACTTCTTCGGCTGAATGACGTTTGGGGACCACCCTTATCCATTAGCCAACATGAGTCTTGAGGTATGACGTGGCCTTATCCGGTTCATAACATCAAATCCATATGTATTGGCTAGATGCAAAACATGGTATCAAATCTTCTGGTCTATTTCCGTTTTTGTAGCCATTTTAAGCATTTTTCATTTGCGTTCAATTTTTTCAGTGTAAAATATCAGCAAGTGAATGATGGCAACTTTAGCTCCCCTGCATACTTCTTTTCCTGGAAAATCTCCAGCTCCGGGCTCCAGGTTATATGTATCAGCAAGACCTTCAGGTTCGAGAGTTGCATTGTGGAATTGGAGCCAGAAGAACAAGAACAAACGATCATTGACTGTGGCTGCAGCATTCGGAGATGTATCTGCTGATAGCACAAATTATTTAATTGCGGGGGCCGCTGCTATCGCTCTAATTGGAACCGCCTTTCCCATCCTTTTCTCCCGCAAGGACTTGTAATTTCTTCTTCCTTTTCTGATTGCTAATTTTTGTTTTAAATTCTTAATAAAGGTTTCGCATTGCACAAATGAAATTTGAAATGCTTTCTAATCAATTTGGTGTGCTGGATGAAAAAGAAATTCTTACGTTCCATTGTTTAATTTCAAGTTGTTGATAGTTTTCAATTGGTAATGGCAGGTGTCCTGAGTGTGACGGAGCTGGTTTCATCAGAAAGCCAGGAGGCGGGGCATTGAGGGCTAATGCTGCTCGGAAAGATCAAGCTCAGATTGTCTGTCCTAATTGCAATGGCCTTGGCAAGCTCAACCAAGTTGACAAATAAATCTCTTAAACAACCTTAATGCTTATTTGGTAGGATGAAATTGAATGTATTAAAGAAAAATTAATAGAATAATGAACTGTTAACTTTGTTCAGTTCATTATGTTCATTTTGTATCCTGCTAATTACACGTTCACTACTACTATTAATATGTACCTCCATTGTCTCAACAGAGTTGTCGTCTCGCAAATATGTTATGCTGTACATGTTTTTATATTTATATCGTCTTTGCCACTTATTTTGATGTCATTCAAGCTTCATGAACAAGTCCTACCTGATGAATGAATCCTCTACGCAGGACTTTAACTAGAATTCATTCGGTGTAGCATAACTAAAAGTCTATAACTATACTTAACAAAATCTGCCCCCCGCAAGCCAACCATCAAAAGATGGAGAAAACGGAGGCGGCTCTTGAAACCCATCCCCTGTCTGAAAAAAAAAATTGCTACTAATTAAAATCTTCAGTTTCTTTATATAATTTCACACAACAACGTTTGAATGAAATAGGGCCATAAGTTTTTACCTTTTTAAATAACATATATGTTGGTTCTCTTACAACAAGTTGCTATAAATAGAGAAATTAGAGTCATAAATCCAAAAATCATGGTTAATTATATTGACAAGTGTACATTACACAAGAGGGTAGCCTCTTTTGTGTTTTATGATGCTTCCAGCATTCATTCTTTTTGTGTGATTTGATTTTTCTTCCTGAAATAATGGATAAAGGAAAAGAATTTAGTTTAATGTGAATTTGTGTTTGTATGTTATAAAGTTGAAAATTTAAAAAACAAATAATGAAGACAGATGAGGATCTTGGCCATGATCGTGGAGATGACTTCCAAACAGATGATGAAGAAAACCAGGCAGAAAGGTCATGTGATAATGAATATGATTCAGAATCTGATAATTCATCTTCTCCTTCACTCAACTTGTCCAGTAATAGCACTGATGTTGCTAATCAATCATGGCCTCAGAGTTACAGGTATTTCTTTGCTCATGAATCTATTTCAGAATCTTGAGATTAGTAGACTGTAATGTAATGGGTATTATAATCTGTTCAAATTACATAATCTTGGGCTGGCTTGATTGATTTTTTTTTTCTCCTGAAAGGCCATGTTGAAGAATTTCATGTAAAATCTAAGCTGTGCCCGATATGTTCAGTTACCTTGTTTTTGTGAACATGCGCAGGAGGTCAATAGACATGCTTACAAGTCCTTCATTCAGCTATTTGAAAGGGACTAATGTGGCAGGTGTATTCGGTTCTTTAAGTTCAATATCAAAGAGACCTCAAAGTTCTGAATCTGCTTCTTCCCTAACTAAACCTCTCATCTCTCACCAAAATTCTGATCAAGAACCAGTTCCTACCTCAACATTGCCCCTGAAATTATCTGCATCTTCTCAATCAAGATTCAACATCAATGAATTGCCATCGCCAACTAACAAATGTTCCTTTCCTCAAGCAGTCTTAAATGGTATTAACTCTCTTTCTTCTCTTTCTCATTCAGTGTATTGTCTCTTTGTCAAGATGTTATTCAATTGATTGCTTTCTAGTTTCTTGTGTATTCTTGGAGCTGATGTATCTTTAACTTTTTCTTGAACGGAGGCATAAATGTTCTATGTGGTATAGGACTCCTTACAACTCCTTGTGCAGTCAAAGAAGGAGGATGGTTGAGCCTCTCAATTCTCTTACTCTTTGCCATTCTCTGTTGCTACACTGGGAAACTAATGATGAAATGTTTAGAAAGCTTGCCTGGACTCCAAACTTACCCTGATATTGCCCAGGCTGCTTTTGGGATGGCTGGTCGCCTAACAATATCAGTAAGTCAAAACACTACTAAACATAAAGTTCCTGATGAAGATATTCTTGTTTCATCAAAGCTGACCATTGGGTTTTTGGCCAAATGCAGATACTCTTGTATTTTGAACTATATGTAAGTGCTGTGAATTGGTACTTATCATTTGAATCCTGTGTGTATTTTGGACCTTGAATTTACTGAGCACTGCAGGCTGCTTGTGTGGAGTATGTGATTATGATGAGTGACAACTTGTCAACATTGTATCCGAACACATTTATGAGTCTTTCTGGGAGAATTCTTGATTCTCATCAAATCTTTGCCCTTGTAGCAACTATTTTGGTTCTTCCAACTGTGTGGCTTCGAGACCTGAGTCTGCTCTCTTACCTTTCAGGTTCCATGACCCTCACTTTTCTTCTATATTTGTTATATTATATAGCCGCTGATCTTTTAAAGATGTTGTCTTCAGTTGGAGGAGTTGGTGCATCCATTTTGGTGGCTTTCTGCTTGTTATGGGTTGGGACAGTGGACAAAGTTGGATTTCATCACAATGGAACAGCTCTAAACCTTGCAAAACTACCTTTTGCTGTTGGTATATACGGCTATAGTTTCTCTGGCCATGCCGTTTTTCCAAGTATTTACTCCTCCATGAAAGAGCCATCAGGCTTTACATCAGTTCTAATTATCAGGTGAAACACCAACAATGCTTGTCATGTGACTCAGTAACTATTCACTTCTTTTTATTTTGTTTCACTGTCCATAGTGCACCAAGGTTACATGTTTCTAATCATATTTCTGTGATCTCTGCAGCTTCTTTTTTTGTTTGTTTATGTATACTGGAGTAGCAATTTGTGGCTTTCTGATGTTTGGTGACAACATCAAATCTCAGTTTACGTTAAACATGCCCACAGAACTTGTAGCTTCCAGGATTGCCTCCTGGACATCGGTATGGCAATATATATATATATTTCCACAATCTCAGACATTATCAAATGGAGCCAGTGGTATAGTCATAATTTATTAGAGACCAAATTCAATTTTTGTTTGCCTGTGGAATCTGCAGGTTGTGAACCCAATGACGAAATATGCCTTGACAATAACACCTGTGGCATTGAGTTTAGAGGAACTGATGCCTGCCGGTCGACTTAGTTCTTACAGTGTGTCATTAATCATCAGAACAATTTTAGTAATTTCAACTTTAGTTGTTGCGCAGACTTTTCCGTTCTTTGGTAAGAAATTTCTGCCTTTTTACATTTGTTAATAGTCTCTGCCTATCCCAATAGTTTCACAATTCCTGAACCTGCCATAAACCTATCAATGGGGCTGCACTGCAGGTTTTGTGATGGCCTTTGTTGGATCTTCACTTGCAATGCTTGCTGTAAGTTATATATATAAATATGCACATCTTCATACAGAATCATCGGCAACAAGTACTTGTTTCCAATAAACTGAAATTGTTCTAAGTACTTATTGTGCTCATCATCTTATGATAGGCTGTCATCTTTCCATGCGCATGTTATCTTCGCTTACTCCATGGACGATTAACTAAGTTGCAGGTGAAAATGCTTAATTATCTTCATTCTTATTATTTAATTTCCATCATATATACATAAAATATCTTCAGGGGAAATTGCTAATTCTTCTTGTCATATAATGTTCTGTTTTTTTTCCTTAACTAGGTTGCTACTTGCCTTTTCACGATGAGTGTCGGGCTGCTAACAGCTTGTATCGGTACATATTCATCGATTACAAGAATCGCCAACGAATTTGTTTGATGAAAAGAATAGAGAAAGAAAAAAAAAAGAAGGGTCATATATAGGTTTGCAATATCAAATTTATGTATTTTGTAAATGGGTAATAATTTGTGTCTCTTTTAGAGAGATATGAATAGTGTTGCCACTCTAAGAGTGAAATTTCTAAATTATCCCTCACTTATTTTAAATGCCCTATGTTAATGGGGCAAACAAGTGATTTTCAAAAATAAAATTTTACCTTTATTTAGTGAGAGACGGCACTATTCATATCTTTTTAAGAGATATGTATCATTATCCTTTATAAATTGACCTTTGGTAAGTTTACAAGAAAGAAAGTTGGATCAAAATTTATATTTACAATTAAGTAAATTATTTTTTAAAGGGTCAATATGAATAAATACATATAGTGGTTGCCTAATGTTTATTTTATTATTAATCAAAAGTTATTAAACATGATTTAAAAGGGAAATAATTAAGCTCTTCAAGAGCATATTAAGGTGTAGGGTTCAAATCCGGATGTTGTCAATTTAAAAGAAAATGACTGCCTTCTATTATATAATCCACCGATATTTAGGGCCTGTTTGGTTCGGCTGTTTATATCAGCTGATAGCTGATAGCTGTTGCGGTTAGCTGATAGCTGGTAGCTGATAGCTGATAGCTGATAAACATGTACCGTTTGGTGAAATTTCATTAGCTGTTGCTGTTAGTATGTTAAATGACCATTAAGGGTATAGATTATTTTTAAATATAACTTAATATATTTTTATAATATTTTTTAATTATGTGAATTATTTAAAACATACATAATAATAAATAATAATTTACTATCTTTAATTTATTAATTATTAAAATTATTAATAAAAATTATATATGAAAATTAGTTTAAAAATATAAATCTTGTTAGTATAAATTTTTAAGAATATTATATAATATAATAATAATAATAATAATAATAATAATAATAATAATAATAATAATTGTTATAATTATTTAATTGTTAATTATAATTTAAAATAATATTTATTTTATTTAATTATAAATTATAGAAATAGTTATATACATTTAAAGAAAAGTTAGTTGTTATTAATTATTTTTAATAAGGATAATTTAGTCTAAATATAAAATAAATTCAAATCAGCTATCAGCTGTTGAAAAAAAACTCTAAAATAGAGCTTATCAAATCTGTAGCTATTTTAGACAAAAACAGTATCAGCTACGAATTTAGAAATTTTACCAAACACCTAATTAACACTCTTTTGTCATTATAGGAGTGAAGATGCCGTGAAAGGCACTGTAGAATAAGACAGTTCTGCAGGCCGGCACTAAAAGTTAAATTGCAAAGCTTCAAACCTCAAAAGGCCGAATGGAACATTACAAACAAATTATACTTCTAAACTTGAGTTTAGCTCTTAATCCTTTAATCCTTTTAAATATCTCATTGACCTGACCTCAGTACCTCACCCTCAACCACAACTCTCACAAGTCTCTTTAAATCCATAACCAAAAGTACCTTAAATTACGCCACAAAATATCAATGACGACGCTATTCACACTCCTCATCCTTGCCTGCATTTTAGCATCAGCGACAGCCATCA
>CATIWO010147950.1:0-13980 GCA_949673435.1 Macaranga tanarius | reverse complement strand
AAATGTGTCACTCATATTATCAACTCTTGATAATACATTTATTTAACATAATGCTAATGGAGTAATGCTTCAAAAAAATAAACACTTTATTTAAAAGAACATTACATGGCCATTTGGGATAATATACAATGTCATAATACAAGATTGCCTCTAGGGCATACTACTATACCAACATCCTCTACCTCTATATCAGAAGTTGGATCCTCAGTTGCCTTATGTCTGAATTTAGATTTTGCATGGGATTGGATCTTTGTTCCTTTTGCCTTATTTCAGCTGCTCTCTGCCTTTAGAAACTCCTCTTCTACATTTGGGTAAATGGCTAAAAAATCTTTTTGTGCTCCACCTTATGCCAGTGCTAATTGGATTGCATAGGAGGAGGAAGAATGAATCTAGGCTGCCTCCTCTGGAACCATGGTGGTGATCTCCTTTCTTCCCTCCTTCCTTTATGCTTGTAACTCCTTTATGGTGCAGAAGAAAGGGAAAATCTTATGTTTGCAAATTGTGGCCTCTAATGGTTCTTACCTTTGAATGGTTTTCTATTTGAACCATGGATGTGTTTTGCCTCTACACTCTCTTTCTTCCATCCTATAGGAACAATACCACTCACAGGAATATTGTTAGCAGGTGGTTTAGAATATTTTGCCATGTAGTCAAACTTGCCAGAAGGTTGGCACAGTATGTCCCAAACTTCCTGTTTCTCTTTGATCTTTTTCTTTACATTTAGTAAGGCTCTCAAGTCATCATTCATAGAATTCATTATAGCCATTGGGGGAAAAGGATCTTCTTCAATCAGCATTGCATCCTTTTTCTCAGGGAATTTTAGGACACCCTTATTGATTTGATCCTGTACCACATTCCTAAACACCCATCATGCATTAGTAGAATGATTAAAAGAATTATGGTACGTATAGTAATCCTTCTGCTTCAATTCCTCTTTAGATGGAGTCTTGTGGTCTGAAGGTAATTTGATAAAATTATCTTTCAGGAGAAAATAAAAGATCTGTTTTGTTTTTTAGACTTCAAAGGTGTACTGATTTTGGGAATTGGATCCTTGAGGCTTTTTCCATGCTTCTGGAGCCTTTCTTTCTAACAGTGGGCAAATACAGGAATCAGTGGTGACTAGGTCAGCTACTGCTACCTTTGAATTTGATACCTTCTGGAAATATGTTCCTATTATTCTTTCTTCTTTGATTTTTTTCTTTCAGCAATTCCTATTACTCAATGACTTTTTTTAGAAAGTTCTATATAACACATTGTAAAATATTTAAGTAGAAAGTTCTATATAACACATTATGTACAGAGGTGTAATCGAGCCAAGCCGAGCTGAACTTTGAAAAGTTCAGGCTTAGATTAGTCAACAAAAAAGGAGGTTGAGCTTAATATATTTTTTAAAAAAACTAAAGCTCCAGCTTAGCTTGCTTAAATTTAAGCTTGAGTTCAACTTGCTTCTATGCTCATTTATAGAGCTCCTTACACAACTTGTTAAAGAGCTCATCACAAGCTCATTACTGATAAAAAAACCAAAAAACATAGATCAAAAAACACAAAATTCAACAAAAGATTTTAACAAAAAATACATACAAAAATCATCATAAAATTAAATATTTTTAGCCTTTACAAAGGTTAAATTTAAGAGAAAGGAATATTGAAATTTAACCAAGAGCTTAATTATTCACTATAGAATTTCAACTTTCAAAAATTTGCATCACTATAAATAATTACAATAACAAAAAATAGCAAAATTACAACTATAATCTCAAAAATTTATTTTTTATGGGTTTCCAGCAATAATCTTAAATGATGATACCATAACTGTAATTGATCTTACTTAAAGTAAAATGAAACAATAATGAAAAAAATTAAGGTAGTAGTAATCACAGTAAGGAGTGGCCATTTTCTTAATCAATGCGGTGGCAGCTTCTAACAAAAAAATTAGTTAGGTTATTAGGGTTCAACAATAACTAAACAAAGCCAATTTGAAGTGGTGGTTGCTGAAATTATGAGTTGCGATGATGGTTGTGAGGAGTTTGTAAATGAAAAGGAAAAAAAGAAAGAATAAAGAAAAAAAAGAGATGAAGGAGAGGAAGAAGGCATAGGTTGCTAACCAAAATGAAAAAGTGATTTTTTTAGGGTTATGAGAGTTGTATTTCTATTTATAGTATATCAAATTTACGTATTTTATTTTGAGATAAAACTACATATTTTTTAATTATACTGAATAATTTAAATTATATTATAATAACAACCATTGGAATTAGCTGGCAGGGGGCTGTTCTTGTTTAAACTAACATCTCGAGTTCGAGTCGTAGTGATCACAATCACGTTAAATAGTTTTCGGAATACCGTTGTCATCCTTGTGGTCCTGCTTAGGTTGAATTAGATTAGTCATTGTTAAACGGGCTTTGAATACCAATGATTCAAATAAAAAAAATTAATTATAGTATTTTAACATTGAATAACTTTATTTATAAATCAATGAATTATAACTAAAATTTTATTTATTTAATATTGACACTTGATAATTTAAATTAAATAGTTTTTGGAATACCTTTTTCATCCATGTGGTCCTGCTCAGGTCGAACTGGATTAGTCATTGTTAAATGGGCTCTGAATACTAGTAATTCAGATAAAAAAATAATTTAAATTATAGTATTTTAACATTGAATAACTTTATTTATAAATCAATGAATTATAACTAAAATTGTATTTTTTTTTAATATTGACACTTGATAATTTAAATTATATTTATTTAGTTAATACTAATTGTAAGATATATACACCCATGACTGAATTTGTTTAAGTTTTGGATAGGATGTAAAAGACTCCTATTAGAAGTCTACTTCCTACTCTTTTGTAGCGTATGGGTTTTATATTTTGTACATAAGATAACCCAGGGATAACCTAATAATAAGGCAGAACAAAAAATTCTCTCTGCATAATTTTTTCCTCCTTCTTATTCCACACAAAAATACTCTGTGTATTTTTCATTCAATATCATTCCATTGATATTTAGATTGTGAAGACATAGTCTTTGCTCTAGTAGTTAAGGCTCTGCTCAACATATATACTAAGGTTTCCGCTGCTGGAGAAAAGGGTCAGTATTCTAAATCTTTTTGTGATTTATTGTTCGTCCCTATTTTTCCTTTCATAAACAATTAAAATGAATAATCTAAAATTTTTTCTAATCAGGAGAAACTTTTTTCCTAAAAAACTCTTAATATACATATGTATGCTGATCTTACATCGGTCTGAAAATGGAGAAATTAATATAAAAGCCTATCTATTTGCTTATTAAGGTTCATTGTTTTTTGTTTTCATATTACAATTCAAAACCCATTTTCATGTAGGATTATTATCCAACTTATAAGTTGATCTTCTCCAGCATTGGGATTGATAGGAAAACATTATGCAATATATATGTTCACTATGATAATATATAGATTCTCCTACTTAAAGTTGGTACATTTTCTTGATTATTTTTTTTTGTCAAGTTGAATATCATTCAAGAGAAACACAGTACAATCTGAGGCTGGTGCTCTAGGTACTGCATTCATAAAAAGAACTCAAACAAACATTCACCCTATTGATTCACTCCTAAACATAGGAGTTTTCAGGATAAGAACTACTTAAAGTCAGAGCTAAGAACTTAAAGCAAATAACTTTTGATGGGAAATGAAAACACTACATAAGAGATAAATAAAGGAGATGTCATGGCCATTTACTACTGTCCATAAACAATAGCCAAGACTAAACCTAAAAAATACAAAAACACAATACTTAAATGGCCATTAAGTTTAAAACCAAAAACCAGAGGCTTGGCCATAAGAAAATGCCTTCCCTGCTGCACAAAATCAGATCGATTCAGGCTCTGAAAAATGAGCTTCCTTCAAGAGAGATCTTGAAGTATGAAGCTTGATCCATTACATGAAAAGCATGAGAAGCATGAGTCATGAGCCATATTTTAAAAATTGCTGCCAAAGGAGAGGGAGAGCTGCACAAGAGAAACACAAAATCACTAATAGAATAAAGGATATATAACTAGTACCCTTAGATTAGGTAAAGCTCTATTAAATAGAAATATACATACATACATATATATATATATATATATATATATATATATATATATATATGGCCAAAAAACTACCAAAACCAGAACCCAAAGAAAGGAAGAAGATGGGGGAACAGTACATAAGGCTATCAGAGGTTATGAGAGACAAAGGCTATCAATGCTATCATTTGAAGCTTCAAAAGCAACGAGCACGTACATTTTACGTGCCTGCATGCACACTAAGTTTATTGTATTCTATGGCTTGAGTAACCACACAACGCCTTACGTTTTGAAGCTGTTAGAACTTGAAAAATTAATGAGTTCTAAACTAAAGTAGATAAAGCATAAGAACCATGAAACAGGAAATTTATTGCAGAAAATGAACAATAAGAGAAATTTTGAAATGAAAATGGAAAACTAAGAATTCATTTGTCATGCATACATCAACATAGATCATTATAAAGCTATATATATATATATATATATATATATATATATAAAGATACAAAATTAAAAGTTACTTTCATGAACAGAAAAGGATTCAAACTCAAGTACATATTTTGGTTCTTAAAACTAGAGTTTTAAAACAATTTTCATACAAAATTTAAACAGATTTAGCTCTTTTTCGGGTATTAAACTCTGCAGGTCATTGAACTAACTTTGATTAAATTTCAAAACGGATACCCAATTTCAATTTGTTTCTTTTAAATTATTGAACTTTGATTAAATTTTAAAATGGGCACCCAATTTCAATTTGTTTCTTTTAAATCGTCTAACATCAATTTTATTTCACAGAGGATACTTGCTGGAATTACTAAGTGTTACGTACAATAAATAAAAAAAATTATTTGACTAGAATTTTGTAATTTGACATGAAAAATAGGTGTTGGTTGACGTGGCGAATCAATGAAAAATATTTTTTCTCCATTTGTCATGTCAGCAAAATACCATTTAATTGCAGCAGGTATCCTCTGTGAAATAAAATTGATGTTAGGTGATTTAAAAAAATAAATTGAAATTCGGTATCCATTTTGAAATTTAATCAAAGTTCAGATTAAAAAAAATAAATTAAAATTGGGTATCTATTTTGAAATTTAATCAGAGTTCAGTGACCTGCCGGATTTAATACCCGCTCCTTTTCTTTGCCTCCAAAAAGTAGCAGTGTTCAATCAAGTTGAATCCATGCAAAACATACTTGATTCTCCAATGGCAATCTCAAGTTCTCACATAAGTATGCACAGATCAACTAGCAGCATGATTATATCAATTTAATATATGTTTTAAGTGTGATTTTTGTATTTAATTTACATTTAATGGTATTATTTTTATATGTATATTAGTTTAATTTAGGTATATGTTGTATTTCAGGGTATAAAAGACATAAACCAAGGAAAAAGGGACCTAAAAGTGAAAAATAGCAAGGACTTGAAGTGAATTTGGCAACCTGAAGCGAGACACAGCCATGTACAAGAACACGCCCAAATACACAGCCATGTCCATAGCCATGTTCGCTACTAGAAAGAAGATCAAAGAAAGACACGGCCATGTCTCGAGGCTGTGTCTCAAAAGAACATAGAACACGGGCTCGGGACACGCCCATGTGGTAGCCCGTGTTCTGCAATATGAATATGAAACTAAAGTCAATCAAGGCCATGTGGTTAGGGCATGTTAAAGTCAAGGTGCTGCAGTTTGGAGACACACTTGTGTAGAGCTATACACTCCCATGTGGTGTCAACTTGGTGAATTATTAGAGTTTTAGGCGGGAAAGAACAAAAAGAAAAAGAGGAGATTGGCGCCCAAAAGGAGGAGAGCTAGAGCTAGAATAGAGCAGAGAAGAAAGAACAAGGAGAAAAAGGAAAAGAAGAAGAAGAGAGGAGATTAACACAAAATCTGGACCACTTGAGCTTTCATATCTCTTTTCCTTCTTTATTTCTTTAAGTTCTGTAAGTTTTTAATGTATTTTTTATTTGAATACATTATTTGTGACATTATGTCTGGCTAAATTTATACTTGGTTGGGAATTTGTGGACTTTGGTTGTATGTAACATGTTGAGTTAATATATATCTTCTTATATTTTGCATAAAATGTTCATTGTGCTTAGTTATTATTTATGATTTGATCACTCATGAATAATATGTTAATTAAGATTAGACATTAAGAAATGCTAGTTTTAATGGATCTACGAATATTTGTTGGATGATTTGTTAACTAGAGATAGCTCAGATTTAATCCAAATCTATTTGGGTATGATTTATGATTTATTCTCTGCATTTATTGTGGGTCTTAATATAACGAGAGTTAATTAAAATCCATTTAATTGGTAGAGATAAATTAGTTGATTTTTACTCGAGAGAGACTAATCACATTATAGGAAATCCAGGATTTACAATTGTATTTAGTTATATGTTGTTCAAATATTAGAAAAGACTAAGTGACACAAATTCCCAACTATCCTCATTTCTATTGTTTATTTTAATTTTCTTAAATGAATTCTTGTAGTCAATAGTTTAATTAATTTTTCTAATAGTATAAATCAACCATTGTTAATCCTTAAACAAGTTAAAATCGGAATTAATAGTAGGATAAGCTAATTAATCCTCGTGGGAATGATACTTTACTTACTCTATATTACTTATCGAACTTGTATACTTGCGGGAACCGACCAAGTTTTTAGCGCCGTTGCCGAGGATTAAAATTAGTTTAACAACATAATTAGTTCTATTTGTCTTGATTTAAGTCTTTTATTTTTAATTTTTGGTATTCAATTTTTGTTTTAATTATTGCAGGATTTTGTTGAGGTGTATGCATAATACCCAAAGAACTAGAACAGACCCTCTCACTTTTATTCCAGAACTTACAAGGTTTAAAATAGAGAACATAAGGCAATTTCTAGAGGAATAAAACACCATGGTGGAGCAACCAAGAGAAGAATAAAGAACTCTACTTGATTTTGCTATGCCGGGTTTGGATAGTGCAAGGCAGAGCATTGCGAGACCAACAATTAAAAGGTCAAAAGGTCAAATTGTGCAATTGTGCAACATTGCCATGGGATGATCAATTGTGGTCATTTTGGTCCACAGAGAACTGCTGCAAAGATTCTTAAAGTAGGATTCTTTTGGTCTACACTCTTTCATGATGCTAGAAAGTTTGTACTCAGTTGTGATGCATGTCAAAGGAGTGGCAACATTTATAAGAAGGATGAAATGCTCCAATCAAGAATTCTTAAGGTAGAGATATTTGATGTGTGGGGTATAGATTTCATGGGACCATTTCCTATTTCAGATGGAAATAAGTACATACTTATTTGTGTGGATTATGTATCCAAGTGGGTGGAAGCTCAAGCATGTGCAGTGAATGATGTAAGAGTAGTTTGCAAATTTTTACAAAGACTTTTTGCTAGGTTTGGGATGCCTCGAGCTATCATAAGTGATGTAGGAACACACTTCTATAATAGAAACATGGAAGCATTGCTAGCTCGTTATGGGGTTAAACACAAGATAGCTACTCCATATCATCCCCAAACAAGTGGACAAGTAGAAGTAAGCAACAAAGAACTGAAGAGGATTCTCAAAGGAATAGTGAGCAAGTCTAGAAAGGAATGGGAAAGGAAGTTGGATGATGCTTTGTGGGCATACCGTATAGCTTATAAGACACCTATTAGAATGTCTCCATATAGGTTGGTCTATGGATTCGCATGTCATCTTCCTGTAGAGATTGAACATAAGGCTTACTGGGTAATCAAAGCTTTGAATTATGATTGCAAGAAAACTACTGAGAAGAGACTTTTGCAGTTGAATGAATTAAAAGAGTTAAGGGAGATGGCATATGAAAACTCTAGGATTTATAAAGAACGTATAAAGAAATGGCATGATGCCAAAGTAAAAATTAAGAGTTTTCAAGAAGGAGACCAAGTATTACTATTTAACTCCAGACTTAGATTGTTTCTAGAGAAGCTCAAGAGTAGATGGTCGGGACAATTTGTAGTGAGCCATGTCTATCCCTATGGAGCTGTGGAAGTGTGCAACACTAGAAGAGAAAAGTTCAAAGTCAATGGGCAAAGACTGAAGATCTACAATAGAGGCATATGGGAGAATTCTCATCAATTGGCCTTCTTGACCGATTTAACGCTCTAAAGATCATGACAGTCTAAGCTCATAGACCTAAAAGAGCACTTCTTGGGGGCTCAACCAAATTTTTTTTTTGTATTTTTCTTGTTAGTTCTTATAGTATTTAGTTTTACAATTTCTAATCATAAGTTCTTTGACTTTTTTTTTCAGAAAAGAAGCATGGAATGATGTTCGGGAATTACAAGAGAAAGAAAGCTAAAGGATGAGAGGTAAGTAATTTTGATGTGAGAATAAAATTTGATTGTTACATGTAAATTTGGGTGATTTTTAATGTGTTTTGTGTGAATTTTCATGTGGCGCGCAACATGCTTTGGTCTAGTAAAAAAAGTGCAAAAATCACATTAGAATTAGGCACGGCTGTGCCACTTTCGAGCATGGTCGTGCCTGCTTACAATTAGGACAGTCTAAATGAGCTAGAACTAGGCATGATTGTGCTACTTTCGATCATGGCCGTGCCAACATTTCTTACAAATTTCAAAGGAGTCAAAGCCCCAATTCACAAACCCCCATATTTTCCCACTACCCACAAGTTCTAAAACCTTTCTCATCTTTCTAGACATAAGGTTTCTTAACTTTGAATGCTTTTTCAAATTCCTAAATTATTTTTAAGTTCTTAAAATCTTTTCCTCTTCCCCAAGCTTTTTAATCAATTCCAACACCTTTTCCTCTTTCCAATTCACAATTCACTCTTGTCAAAACCCCAAATCCCCTCTATATAAACCACCTTTTCAATTTCATTTTCTTCACACTCTTAACTCACTAATTCATCTCCCTCTATAATTTCTCACACATAATTTCTTTCCTTTCACCTTCTTTCAATACTTTCTACATCTTCTTCTTCACTTTCTTTTCAAATTTGAATTTGTGAACACACTATGGAAAGGGAACTTAGAAGGAAGATGGTTCCTAATAGAAGACTAATGAATGTGGGGGAAGCTCAAATAACCCAAGCCAATAAGAGAAAAGAATGGTAAGACCTTTTCCCTTACTATTAGATTCGGGGCATGAGGGGCAAAGGAACAAATTTGAGCAATTAATGACTAGGAATTTTGTACTCATAAAATATTTAAGTGCATCCACCCTTCAAAGAGTGGGTTTATTAGACAAGGTCAATATGTATATAGCTAGGTTGGGATGAGAAGCTTTTATAATGATGAAACATCTACATACATTGTGTCTACATGTGAATTTTTGTCATCCTTTGAATATGATGAACATGGTGGCATATTGAACTTTAGACTAGGAAACTAAGATCACACAATTGGTCCTTTTGAACTTAATGATGTCTTTCATTTCTCCAAATACTAAAATGCAAATGTTGATTATGATAGATATGAGTTTTGGAGGGAGATTACTAGTCAGAGACATGTTTTCTATCAACCGAGGTTAGCCAAAGAGTCTAAAATTCATTCCCATACTTTGTGATATCTCTATAGAGTTATGTCACATTCTTTGTTTCCAAGACATGAGGGAGATTCTGTGGTTACTACCATGGAACTCAATGTCTTGTATTGTATGGTCAACAATATCAAATTGGATGTTTATCATGTGATTGCCTCTAAATTTAAAGATGTTGCAACTAAATGAACGGGAGCAATAAAGATAGGGGGCTTGGTGTTAAGCATTGTAAACTATTTGGGTTTTAACATTGATAATATACCTTTTGACAAACTTCTGGGTCCTTCCTTGATTGATCTTCAAATGATGGAGGCTGTGGGAATGGTTGAGGTAGGACACATGGGATTGCCTATTCTCATTGGTGCTCAACAACAAGCAAAGCAAGAAGAAGAAGAAGAAGAAGAAGAAAAAAGTGAATTATAGCAAGTGATGAGTCGAATGGATACTTTAGAGCTTTAAGTAGGTGTCACTGACTCTAATGTGGGTGAGCTCACTTCAATGGCACATGAGATGAATTCAAACTTGCATAATGTTCAACATGAGGTCACAATGTTAAATCAAAATCTCATGGCTTACTTTCAAAGACAAAGCTTCTTTCCACTTTCATTCCCAACGCATGATCAAGGACCGCATCAATAAAATATTTAAGAAGATGTGATTAGACAATTGTGCTTGTGTTTGTGTTGTTTTCTTTATATTTGTTTTAGTTTGATGTTTGTTTTTGTATTTATTTTTGTTTTAGTTTTGTGTTTGTTTTATGTTTTATGTTTTATGTTTTATTCATGTACTTTGTTTGAAGTATTTGCTTAATGTTATGTGTTGTGGTTGTGTTAATTCCTTTCCTTTTCATTTAAATTATGCAAAATATAAGCAATGGAGTTCGTTTGAAGCTCTATCATGTATGAATTCAAAATTCAATGTGCAAATTATTGAAGTCAAGCACGACCATGCCACATTTGATTATGGTTGTGCATGTTCAAAAGTGTCTCAAATTCCAAAAGTTGGAATCAAGCACGGCCGTGCCACTTTCAAGCACGGCCGTGCCACTTTCAAGCATGGCCGTGCCACTTGGTTCAGAGATAAAATGCCAATTTCAGGCATGACCATGCCACTTTAGAGCACGGTCGTGCCAGCTGATGTTCATGACACTCTATTTTTTTAGTCTCATACATTGAGAACATTGCATAGTTTAAGTGTGGGGGAGGAAAAATAAAATTTTTCAAGTTAAAATTTTGTTTATCTTATTTATTTTAATATCTTTAGGATTTTTTGGATTAGGATAGTAGTTGTTATTTTTCAATAAAAGACATCTTTTCAATAGAGGATTAGAAGATAGTTGTTTAGTCCTTGTAAACTTAGGTTGTTTAGTCCTTATGAACTTAAAATTTAGTCTTTATTTATAAGAATATGACTATTTTTAATTCTCATAACTTCTATTCTCTACACTCTTTCTCTCTGCATCCATATTCTCTAAAATTCTTTTTCTTCCTACCTAATGAGTTCAATGAGCATGTCTAGCAATAGCCGAAGGTTCAATGAAAAAGGAAAGACACTGATGGAGATAAGACCTAAACTAATGGATCTCAAGGAGGGGTATGATGCTTTCTTTCCTATTTATTCAGATGAGGAAGGTAAGAAATTTTCTTCTCTTTGCAAAAGAAACATATGCATGCCTAAATACTTTAATGATCAACTTTTGAAAGATATTGGAATGCATGATTTTGTGAACCTTTTGTGCAAAAGGCTAGGTTGATTTAAAGTGAAAAAAGTGAAATATAATGTGTTTTATGAATTGAATGTTGAATTCTACACTACTTTGAAAATCAAAGATGAGGAACAGAGAATTTTTTCGTGTAGATTCTTTGAGAATGAATATAAGTTTGATTATAATCTCATGAATGAAATTTTTAGTTTTTCTGAAGGAGGTATTTGTCACCCTCCTCCTGAATTTAACATGATTGAATTTTAGTCTGAAATTACAAAAAGGGATAGAATAAGTCATGGGGATACTATGATTAGTGGGCTAATTGATAGTCACTCATATTTGTTGATGTAAAAGTTTATAGCACACACTATTTATGGTAGGAATGAGAGTACAAAGGTTATACCTGATGAACTATTCTTGATGTGGTGCATGGCTACTAATCGTAGGGTGAATATTGCATATATTGTGTTTCGTTCTATGTGGAATGTTGTGTAGGAATGAAAAGCACTGATGTCCATGGGCTACATTATCAGGGGGTTGGCCATACACTTTGTACCAAGGAAGCTTACTATTCTTGCACCATTAGATCGACAAGTTTTTTATGAGGATTTTCTAGTCAGAGCTGAGATTATCAAAGAATTGGAAGGCTAGAAGATGCAGACAGTAGAAGATGCTACCAACTACCTCAAATCACCTTGAGACATAGAGATGTGCCCCTACCTAAGGTGATAGAAAACTTTGATGACGTTAGTGAAGAGGAAGAAGAAGATGTCAAACCTCAAGTAGCTCATGAGAAGGCAAAAGTGAATAAGAAGGATGGTAAACCCAAAGCAAAAAAAAAGAATAGAGCAATAAAAAGAAAGAGATTTAAAGACAGCATTGAAGGAGTCGAGAAGAAGATAGAGGATGTGGCAAATCGATCTGATCAAAGGTTTGGGACCATGATAATGGAAGTGATCACCAAATTCAAAGTTTATGAGACCCTAAGAGACGGAAGGATGGAAAACCTAATGGCTGAAGAGAAAGAGCTGAAGCAATTGATCTCTCAAAGCAAAGGAACTAAGGCATCAACGGAGCCATCTGTTGAGATCATCGTTCTCAAGACTTCATCTTCAAATGCATCTAACTAGGGGAGTTTACTTTTCCCCTTTATTTTTTTATTTTGTTTTTATCTTGTGTGTTGCATCTTTGTGTATTGTTACATTAATAAAAGACCTTTTACTTGAGTTTTTGAGCTTATTTGTGCTAAAAGTTAATATCATTAGGTGTGTTCTTCTTGAGTAAGTATGTTAAACTCCTTTTAATGCTTGGTTTGGATTGTTAAGTTGGAGGAATATCTTGTGATTAAGAATTTTTAAATTTTAATGAACTTAATGCTTACTCCATCATTAAGTGATTGAAATAGTGCACTTGATAGTTGAGAAAAATGTTGTAGGAATTTAAATATAGTTCATACATGCATTGACACTTTATCTAAAATAAATAAAGAAAGTAAATAAGTTCCTTAAGCGAGACGGAGCGTAAAATACACTCATACATTACTCCAATGCTCTCTAAAGGGTATGAGTATCCAAAGAACTTTATTAAGGTATCCATATTGAGTAATATGGAAAGGTGGGAGATACTACAATAGAGAAATTATAAGGAATAAATTGTTGTGCCTTTTAAGTGCTATTAATGAAAGAACTATTTGAATGTTAATGTTTCATGCCTACTTTTGTTTTCTTGGTTGTTAATCATGTTGTTTCATGAATTCAAAGACGGAGTTTGCTCTTCACTTGGTAATTATTATGTTATTGGTTATGAGTTATTGCTTTGATTTTTAGTTTTTTTAAACCTTGTATTAAAGGGAGAGTAGGATGGTTCCTCAAGTTAAAAATTACTCATGATGTTAGTTCTTTATATGAATAGGTTGTTCTCTTATTTTTGCTTGAGGACAAGCAAAGGCTCAAGTGTGGGGGTATTTGATGAGTGTGAAATATATATGTATTTAGCACTTTATTTTATTGCATATTTAGCTTAGAATTGCATTGTTTAGTTAGTTTTTAGTTAATTTAGTTAGTTTTGTTATTTTACTTTAATTTAAGTGTTTTTATGTTAAATAAGTAATTTTTGTTTAGATTGAGGTTGTAGGGTGCATTTGAGAAGAGATGAAGATAGGGCTTGAAGATAAGGATAAGATTGAAGCTTAAAGTTGGAAATCATCTTCGCAGTAGTGCACATGGCCATGCGTATGCCCATGTGCCAGTGTGCATGCCCATGTGTTTGCCCATGCCTGAATTGAAGAGGAATCAGTCACCAGTGCACATGGCCATACGCACGCCCATGTGTCTGCACAGGACCAAGCACATGGCCATGCCTGATTTGGAGATTTTGGAGTTTTTTTGATGTATAGGTGTGTTCAAATATTGCGTACCTATGCATAATGATGTGGCAGCCATTCAAAAGTAGATTTTTAGCTGGAGTTTGGTTAGATAAGAGCTCATCTTTTAGGCCTATGATTAGATAGAGTTAGATAGAGGTTAGATGACCTTTTCACACTAGGAGACTTGGTCCTTTAAATAGAACCTTTTGTTTTTCATTTGAGGAGAGCTTCTCCTTAGTTTTAGTTCTGGTTTTTAGTTTTCTTTTCCTTTAGTTCTTCAGAATACATTTTCATTTTGGTTTTTTTTGGTAGAACAAATACTTGGCTTAAAGT
>CATIWO010147878.1:0-11587 GCA_949673435.1 Macaranga tanarius | reverse complement strand
CCTAGAAAAGAGCTTCAAGCTGGAGGAGAGACAAAGACGGTGAGGAGTGACGGTGGGCGGCGATGGGAGGAGCGACGGCGAGGAAGGATCGAGTGAACTGTTGAAATAAAAATTGAAGAGAAATAGAACAGAATGATTTTTATTAGTATTATGTTTTGCCTTTTTTTTATATATATATGGAGAGGGCATTTTAGACATTTTGAGTTTTGTTTTTAAAAATAAATAAGAAAGTGTATTCAAATAATATAGCACCACCATAATTCTTAGTATTTCAAAACGTGTTAATGGGTCGTGTTCGTATCGGGTTGATCCACTCTGGTGACACGATTAGGGTCAATATGAACATGATCCATTTATTAATCGTGTCAAATTTTTCAACCCTAACACGACACGAAAATTAAACGGGTTACCCGAATACGACACGTGTAATTCATTTATTTAAATGAGTTATATAGGTCAAAAAATTTGACACGACCCATTTAACATGTATAACATTTATCACTTATCAAAATATCATTTTTTTATTTAAAAAACCAACAATATCCATAATCTAGCAACTATATCAATAATTCACACAATTTTCATAAAATCTAGCAAAGTTCATATGTCCTTCTAAAATAAACATAAAAAACAAATATAGATAAAAAGTTAATAATACATGCCTAATATAAGTACCATTTCAAGTCTTTCAAATAAGCACAAATGAAACTTATAAATACAAGTTTAAATTTCAGAATTATCAGAGGAATGAGAAGGAATATCTTTATCCATCTCCAAAGGCTCTAATTTAAGCTCAATAATATCTCCAATCTCTTTGCATCTACAAAAAGCAAATAAAAAAATGAATTAGCCAATTAATTAGTTAAAGATACATACAAATAACTCCAAGTAAATAATCATATACCTAAATCTCCAAACAACCTATCCCTACTACAAACTAAGACTTCCACCACATCAGGTTTTAGTGCACTCCTATATTGATCAAGAACCTTTCCACTATTGCTAAAAGCACTTTCAGAAGCTACCGTGGTCATAGGAATTACTAGAATATCACGAGCCATGGCTCTAATTTGAGGATACCTATATTGATTTCCTTTCCAATATGACAAGATATCCAAGTTTAACTTTCAATCCATTCTTGGCTCATCATGATAAAGTTTAAGTTGACTTTTTAAAAGAGTGATATCATTACAATCAAAAGGATCAAACTCCTACAAGAATAAGAAAAAAATAAAAAATAAATAATTTTATTCCATATTTGAAACAAATAATAAATTTGACGCTATTCTCATATTCAAATAAATAAAAAATAAAGAAATATGATAAGTACCTTTAATATATCTTTAACCAAAAGAGATTTTGTAGGATCATCCTTAACTCCTTGATTGCATTTAGATCCAGAAGCTCCACTACTCAAGTCATTGTCAACACTCATAATTTGTACATCTCCAATATTCAAATACTCAGAATACAAGGATTCCAAGTCATTTTTAACTTTTTTAGCCTCAACTAATTCATCATCATCATAGAGTTTCTTATAGCACCATTCCACAAAATTCAACTTATGCCTAGGATCTAAAATCACAGCAATAGCCAAAATTCTACTATATTCAGACCAATACTTCTTAAATTTCTCAAACATCTTTTCAGCCATTGACTTCATAAACATATCTTTGCTATACATACCTTCCCTAAAAGTTAAATGAGCAGTAAATACCAAAGGAAAGAACATATTTGCTATTGGATATTTTGTGCTAGAAAAGAGACAAGTAATAGCATTAAAAACTTGCAAAAACTTGCAAATCTTTTCAGTTTTACCCCATGCATCAAATGATGGACAACGCTTAAAATTAGAATCACTCATTTGAAGATGAGTAAAAGCATTTTGATAATATAAAGCACTATCTAGCATCAAATATGTTGAATTCTATCTAGTAGGAACATCTTATCGAAGACCCCTTTTTGAATCTAAAGTACAAAGACCAACACACTCTAAAAATTTAATGTTTCTAGCTTGAGAACCCTTTACATACTTAATACTTTCTCTAATTTTCACAACTGAATCATTAATCTCTTTCAAGCCATCTTGAACTATCAAGTTCCAGATATGAGCTGAGCATCTCATATGAAAAATGTCTCCTTTTTTTATCAACCCTCCTTTAGTAACCAAAAGATTTTTCAATAAATCAACACATACATTATTAGAAGTTGCATTATCCAAAGTCAAAGAAAAAATCTTAGTATCAATCTGCCAACTACATAAGAAATTATGATTTTTTTCACATAATGCTACCCCACTATGAGGAGGAGGCATGTAACAAAAGTTCAAGATTCTTTTTTACAAGTGCCAATCCTTATCAATGAAATGCCCAGTCAAGCAAATATATCCATCAGTAGTTACAGAAGACCAACAATCAGAAGTTAAGGATATCCTCCCTAATGTAGTCTCTAACATATGTTTTAATTTAACCTTTTCCCTATTAAATATCTTCATACAATCTACCCGACAAGTATTCCTTGATATAAGGTGCTAATCAGGCTTCAAATAAAGCAATAAATTTTTCACTCCCACCCACTCAACAATCTGAAATGGCAAATCATGCATGATAATAACAGCAGCAACTAATTCCCTAAATTCATCACCATTTAATTTTTTATTTAAAACAGATCCATCAGTAAATAATAAGCTTTGATTGATATCTCTAGTATCTCTTCTAGGACATATAGGTATATGGTGTTTCATATTACCTATCCCATACTTGCTATAAGCTGCATATACCTTCCCACAAGCCTTGCATTTTGCTGTTCTTTTCTTGTTTTTCCCTTCCACTGCATCAAAAAAATTCCAAACATTTGAAGTTAGCTTTCTTGCCCTCTTAGCCTTATGTCCTCCCACTCCAACGGTAACATCTTCTAATTCCACAATTTCATCATCTTCTATATTGATGGCAGTGTTATCAATCTCAACTGAATCAATTTGAGTATTAGACATCTGATTACAAGTAAAAAAAATTCATTAGTGATATTTTGAAAATAGGAATGTTACAATACCTCACACAATCGTAATTAAAAGCCTACTAGCAGCAAGCTAAGAGCCAAGATTAACAACAACAAACATACCCAAAAATCATTACTATTCAAAAAAACAGAAAAAGATCATCAATAATCAAAATTTACCTCATTAATCTGCCGGTGTAGATGTTTCAAACAAACACTGATTTAGGTGATTCTTTTGCTTGGATTTATTTATTTATTTTTTTGTTAATTTTAATCAAATAAAATAAATCTAAAATTTTTGTATATGTACTGACATGAGCATATTCGATGAGGAACTACTGTACAACTTGATTTGAAGGATATATAATTATAATTATTTCTTCTCTTCTCATCTTAGCACATTTATAATTTTGTGTAAAAAAAAGTGAAAAATTTTATGGAAATAAATTAAAATCTAAGCTTTGTTGTGAGAGAGTAAATTAAATTTAAGACAATAAAAATTGTACATGTTTTTAACATACAAATAAGTTTCAACAGACAAAACATTATCATTATTTAAAAAACAAAAAATAATGATAATAAAAAAATAATTAAAAAAAAGAAAAAAAAGGAAAAGGGAAGTAATAGGTTGAAGTAGAGGGAGTAGTGTAGATATAAATAAAATAAAAAAATAATTAAAAAAAAGAAGAAAAAAGGAAAAGGGAAGTAATAGGTTGAACTTGAAGCAGAGGGAAGAGAGTTCGTTGGTTATTAAACTCAATAATAATAACAGAACTTGCACAGTTATGAATAAAAGAACCTACAATGTGGAGCCGTGGATTCTTGTTCTTGAATCTTAGATTTGAGATGGAAAGTGGAAAGATGGATTCTTGCTCTCGGATTTGAGATGGGGAAGGTTGTAGAAAAATTCAATGGAAGGAAAAAAAAGAGACATACTATGGCTGAGTATGACGGTAGATGAGAAATTAGAGTTAGTTTAAGAAGTGTATATATGTAGAGATATATAAATGACTGTTTTATCCTTTAAATTTTTAATATATTACATGGGTTATAAATAGGTCATGTCGGGTTAACACGACACGTATAATTAAACAGGTTTAACGGATTCGCATGTCAACCCGTAATATGACACGACTTAAATCATGTCATAAACGGGTCGATCCATATCTGACAGGAACCTATTTAACCCCGACCCTAATTCACTAAATTTGCGTGTTTGGCGAATCATGTTCGTGTGTCATCACCTATTTTGACATTCCTACACATGAGTATCCATATGTCTATTCTGACATCTCATATCAAGTAGCATTAGACTCACTACCTCCCACTATCAGTATCACATACCGATCAAGGAAAATAAATAGAGGTGATAGTCTAGGGATTAATACTACCTTTATATTAATCCACCAACTATGAATATTTATAGTATATGTACTAAATGAGTTTGTCACTCATATTATCAACTCTTGATAATAAACTCATTTAACATAATATTAAAGGTAAATATTTAAATAAACAAACACTTTATCCAAATGAATATTTTATTGCCAAAGGGATTAATGTACAATGTTTACATACAAAATGGCCCTAGGGCACGTCTATACTAACAATCTCCCACTTGCACTAATGCCATGTGCTACAATATCTAAGACCTATCTTCTCAAGATAGTGGTCTAACTGTAGTTGGGTAAGTGCCTTAGTGAGTGGATCAGCCACATTGTCGGCTGAAGCTACCTTTTGGACTAGGACATTGCCCTTTCCAACAAGTTCCCTGATAACATGGAAGCACCTTTAGATGTGTTTGGATTTCTAGTAAGACCTCAGTTCCTTTACCAAAGTAATGGCTCCATTATTGTAGAAGAAGAGAGGAACTGCCGACTCAATAGAAGGAACAACACCTAGTTTGAAGACGAACTTCCAAATCCAAATAGCTTTCTTAGTAGCATCTAATGCAGCTGCATACTCGGCTTCTGTAGTGGAATCAGCAGTGATGCTCTACTTGGAACTCTTCTAGCTCACTGCACCTCCATTACAAGTAAAGACAAACCCGGAGATAGACGTTCTATCATCCACATCTAACTGGAAATCAAAATGTGTGAAACCTGTAAGCTGTAAGTCACCTCCTCCATAGATCAAGACTAAATCCTTAGTTCTTCTCAAGTACTTAAGGATAGCCTTAACTGTTATCCAATGCTCCAAGCCTAGGTTGGATTGTAACTTGCTAGTCACATTAATAAGATAGGCAATGTCTAGCCTAGTACAAAATATAGCATACATTAGGCTTCCTATAGCCGAAGCATAAGGAACCTTGGCCATCTCCACCATTTCCTCAGATGTTTTGGGAGACATCATTTTAGAAAGGTGGATACCATACCTAAATGGTAACAATCCTCTCTTAAAATCAAGCATGTTCAACCTCTTCAACACCTTTTTCAAGTAAAGACTTTAAGATAAGCCTATTATTCTCTTCAATCTATCTCTATAGACTTGAATCCCGAGAATATGGGTAGCCTCTCCTAAGTCTTTCATCGAGAAGGTCTTAGACAACCATACTTTCACAGAAGTCATCATACCGATATCATTGTCAATGAAAAGTATGTCATCTACATACAATACCAAGAAAGTGAGTCGGCTCCCACTAACCTTCTTATAAATACATGGCTCATCTACATTCTTAATGAAACCATAAGAACATATAGCCTCATCAAAATGATGATTCCAACTCCTTGAAGCTTGCTTTAGACCATAGATTGATCTATTAAACTTGCACACTTTTAAGCCTTCCTTGGATTCAAAACCCTTGGGTCACTCCATGAAAATCTCTTCCTCCACATAACCATTAAGAAAGGTGGTCTTAACATCTAATTGCCAAACCTCATAATTATAGTGTGCAGCTATAGCAAGAAGAATCCGAATGGACTTAAGCATGGCTACTGGTGAGAAGGTCTCCTTATAGTCAACCCCTTACCTTTGGCAAAACCCTTTCGCTATAAGCCTAGCTTTATAGGTTTCCACCTTCCCATCTGCACCAATCTTACTCTTAAAGATCTATTTACACCCAATAGGTAAGATACCTTTAGGTGGATCAATAAGTGTCAAGACTTGGTTAGCATACATGGAATCCATCTCAGTTCTCATTGCTTCAAGCCATTTTGAAGAATCTTTATCATATAAAGCATCTTCATATGTAGTAGGATCATCATCATGAATGCTTTCTTCATGCACATGCAACGCTTGCATATCATAGAGAAAACTGTATCTCTCTGGAGGATGAGATACCCTACTAGATCTCCTAGGAGTTGGTGTGATGACATTTTCTATTGGAATAGGCTCTTCAGGTTGATCAATGTTCATGTGATCAATTTGTTGGGCTTCTTTAGATGATTCTTCATCTAACATTATCTTCCTTCCTTTGTCACCTTCCTTAAGAAACTATTTCTTAAGAAATATGGCATCTCTGCTCACAACAACAACTTATTTAGTAGGAAGATAAAAGCATCCAATAAACCTTTCTTTAATCTATTTGGCATCCAACTTGTCTGATTTCATCTTTTTAATAAAAGCTGGGCACCCCTAAATCCTAACATGTTTAAGAGTTGGTACTTTACCATGCCATATCTCATATGGTGTGGAAGAGATGGAATTGGATGGAACACAATTAAGGATATAGGAGGCTGTTTGGAGTGCGAAACTCCAAAGTGATATGGGAAGATCCGTGTAGCTCATTATTAATTGTACCATATCTAATAAGGTACGGTTACACCTCTCGGACACACCATTCAACTATGGTGTTCCAGGTGGCGTGAGCAGTGATACAATGCCATATTCCTTAAGGAACTCAATAAACTCGGTACTTAAGTATTTACCACCTCGATTGGATCAAAGTGTTTTAATAATTTTCTTGATTTAATTCTCTACTTTGACCTTGAACTTTTTGAACTTTTCAAAGGATTCACTCTTGTTCTTCTTAAGAAATAAGTGTCCATACCTTAATAGATCATCTATAAAGGTAATAAAGTAGTAGAAACCACCTTTAGCCATTTCTTTAAATGGCCCACATACATCACTATGTATGATTTTCAATACTTCATTAGCTCTTCTCATTTGTCCAACAAATATTGACCTTATCATCTTGCCTTGAAGACAAGCCTCACAAGTTGGATCAGATGCAGATTCAAGATCATTTAAGATTCCCATCCTTTCTAACTTTGTGATCCTATCCTCTGCAATATTACATAGTCTTAAGTGCCAAAGATGTTTAGAGTTAATGGCATTTTTAATTAACATTGCACTCACATTAGATTGAGGCTCAAAGTTATTAATCATATTATTAATATAATATAATCCATGTATTACATAACCCATGCCAATCATTTTATTTCCAAAATAAAGTTTACATGCATCTCTACCAAACAGGAATTTATAACCCCTTTTAGTCAAACTAGAGATAGAGATAATATTTTTGAAAGCATTGGGTACATACAATACATCATCTAATAACAATACATGATTTAGCAAATCAATAAAAGTAGATCCTATAGCTTTGGCCGTAACACTTGCTCCATTTCCAAGCTTTAAGGTTACTTCATTTGGCCTCAACCTTCTCTCATTTGCTAGATCTTGCATGGATGAACAAATGTGAGAACTAGCACTGGTATTCAATACCCATGCATTAGATGAGCTCTTAGAACATTTGGAAGTGAATAAGTTAGAGAAATTCTTACCTTCTCCATCCTTTCCCTTAGTCTTGAGGGACTCAAGGTACTCTGGATAATTTCTCTTCTAATGCCCTTCTCCTTGGCAGTAGAAACACTTTCCTTTGCCCTTGTCTTCCCTTACATGGGCCTTGCCCTTATTCTTGGCTATGCCTCCCTTGGGCTTGACAACACTTATTTTGCCCTTGTTCTTCTTATTTCCCTTCTTCTTAGTCTTACTGGAAGAGGCAATAAGTGCAACCTCCTTCCCTTTACTTCCTTAGATGGCCTTTTGGGTCGTCACCAGCATGTTCAATAGCTCTGCAAGAGTGCACTTTATTTTGTTCATGTGGAAGTTGGTGATAGTTTGCCCAAACGATTCGATAAGGGATTGGAGGATCATATCCACTTAGAGATGGAAATCCATAGAGAAGTCTAGACTCTCTAGCTCCTCTATTAATCTAATTATGGAGTTCACATAGGCTCGAACATCCTCTCCCTCTTTTATTTTAGCACGGAATAACTGCTTAGATATCTCATACCTAGTGGTCCTACTATGCTCACCAAACAACTCTTGTAGGTGTAGTAGGATCTCATTTGCACTTGTGAACTTCTTATGTTACCGATGTAACTCGGTGGTCATGGAAGCCCATATTATGCAATGTGCTTGCATATCGTCATCCTTCCATTTTGCAAGAGTATCATGCTCCTCTTGTGAAGCATTTTCAGGAAGGGATCAGGGTAGGCTTTGCTCTATCATATAGAGTATTTTTTCGAAAGCTAAAACAACTTTTAGGTTCCTTAGCCAATCTATAAAATTAGGGCCCGTGAGACTATTGTTATCGAGTACGATTGAGAGTGGGTTTGAAGGTCTCATGTTATCAATTAGTCTGCAAAAGGTAACAAGATTTATTAGTTATATATCATTATAATTACCACTAGATTTGGTCTTTAATCATAATTAGCTCCCATTAACTTGGCAAATCCTACACTTCTAAGTAGGAAACTGAAATTCCTTATTGGATGGATTTCTAATGGGTAATGGAGTTCTTAACGGGCCACTAATACCCCTCAGGTACACATTGCCATTCTTGGAATATTAGTTCTCATTAAGTGGAAAACTCTTGTCCAACACATCTCATGTGAGGTTTCATTAATCTGGCTTCTAATATTATGGGCCTTAGGTACGTATTGCCATTCTTGGCCTTTGGCATTAGTTAGGTCCATACCATTAGATCAGTGAAGTGTATAGATTTGAACACTACAAACCTCAGGTACACCTATTTGCCATTCTTGGCCCATAGTGTATCCATACACCCACAACATCTCATGCTTAATAATAACACTACATGAATCTCTTGGGCCTTATGCACACCCCTTTGTATCCATAGCCGATGCACACAAGCCCAAAACCATGCATATTATTGCTCCAATGGAGAGCCTAGGCCTAAACTTTGATTGGAAGGTTTTTGGGTCTTTATTATTAAGGCCTCACTTTGCACTTTAGCCTTTTAACAATATACATATCTCATACATACATTGAAGCTAATATACATCCATTTATATGCATATCATATACATATATAACATGCATCATCATACATATCTTATATATACATGGCATATGTATAATGGATGCACAAATCAAGGAGTGATCATGGGCCTTTCCTAATTAAATTCTAACTCTTAGAACTATTATATATGGGTCTAGCCCTGAAAGGCCTTCATGTCATGGGTCTCCTTAACCTCCATCTCCATGGGCTTTGCCTTTGGGGCTCCAAGGTAGAATGGGCCTCCTTGAACTCTTCATGGGCCTCCAATGAACTCTTCATTTTTACATTTTACTCTTGGAATACCAAGGAAAATTAAATTTACATCTCAAACTATGTAGTTAACACTTAATTACATAATTATAATAATAAACTTGATTATTACAAATTCAAGATGTAAACTAGTCCATGATCAACCTTGCATGAATGAAAAGTATGTTTACACTAAAATTGCAACTATTGCATATTTAATGAATTAGCAATCCAAATAATCATTTAATTAAATACAAGATTTGTAAGTCATTTAAATGATTAATTCATGCACAACTTGTTAAAATATTGTCCATTATGCATCTAGTGTGTGAAAAATACAAAAGGAGCTCATTTTTAACTTTTTGAAAATTTTAGGCAGTGCTGAACACGGCCTGAGACACGGCCATATCCCAAGGCCGTGTTCCCTTCTGTGCTTTAAATATACTAGCACACGGCCAGAGATATGGCCGTGTGGCCACTGTTGTATACCAAAATAATGCATTTTTTAAAGCCGCAACACTTGCAATAAAGGTCACAACACTTGTAACCATGCATATACTTAATTACAACATTTATAATAAATATTTTAGCATAAAAAATAACACACAAAAGAATAAAATGATCACAACTCTTGCAATCACTCACATGCTCAAATTTACAACACTTGCAAATTTTAACACATACAATTACAACACTTGCAATTATGAATCTTTTACCATGTAAATCATGTGATTAGTGGCTCTGATACCACTTGAAGAGAATGGTAGTTCTAAGCAATAAAATATGCGGAATTTTTAAAAATTTTGGAAGCATGCAACTCTTGCACCAAGTTAGAAACCATTCATGCCACAAGATCCAAATCACATGCACTTACACAACTAAACATGCATCATGGATAATATCTTTAACAACGATCAAAAGGCATGTAATCAAATTACAAGTCCTACATACTAAGAGTTATGTAACACTTACAATACTTCTTATTGAGTAGAACGCTTTATAAGCTTTGATTGTTGCGATTCGCTAGCTCCGAGCTCCCCAAGTGTGAAGCCTCTAGCTTGTGACACATGGTTTGCACTTAGTTGATCTTCAAGCACCAACAAGCTCTCCACACAAGCATCTCTTGAATGACCTAAAAGCTTATGAAAGCTTCTTTGATTATGAAGGTTATGGAACTAAGTATTTGCACTCAGGGAAGATGGTTAGAAAGAGATATCACAACACTTATGATGTGGAAAGGTTCACACACAAACTAAGGAAGAAGAAGACTCTCTTTTTCTTACCTTTATCTAGTTTGAATAATCAAAACCTCTCTCTCAGTTGCCTTGGCCGAAATTTCCAGCACCTGCCTTAGTGTCTTACATATTTCTTGTTAATTGAATAAACCAATGCTGTCTTCTTTGTTAAGCCTAGCCACTATTACTAGTCATCATTCAAAGTCTTTATTCCAAGTCTTCCAAAGACTCAGAATTCCACAACCTTGACAATAAGAAGCCACCATCTTTGAATTAGTTAGTTTAGTTGGATTGTTACCCCATCACTATTCCAATTCCATTAACACTTAATGGGCTTGGACTTGGTGTTGGGCTTGGGCCATGGGCCTCTCTACACTTAGAGATGGCCCAATCCAATCTAAACAATTAATGGGCTAGATTAAACTCTTTAATTAATACTCAATCCATATAATTAACAAATGGATTAGTTCAAACTCTTTGAACAAAGTCCAAGGCCTTTGGTCCATCACATAGACCAAGTCCATCATCCTTTATTTACATAGTCCATCTCATGGCCTATGTCTATATATTTAAAAGGCTAATATTAATTTAATCTTTAATTTAATATCTCATATTAAATTAAGAATAAATTAATATATGCTTTAATGCAATAAAGTTCCAATCTTTGAATTCAAATTTCGGGATATGCTAGATCCCCGTATATGCGCAAATCCAATCCAATTAATTTAATTAATTAATTAAACTCTTTAATTAATAATCAAATTAATGTTAATCATCACAAGTGCAAACCTTATGTGTGAGACTTACTAGGTTCAAGTCTAAATGGCAATGGAAAATGATATTAACACTTAATATCTTG
>CATIWO010147854.1:0-19149 GCA_949673435.1 Macaranga tanarius | reverse complement strand
TAAACTTATTTTATTAAATAATAATTAATTAATTACTTTCATCAGTGTTCAATACTTAATACAAATCCATTTCAATTAGTTTAACAGCACCTTTTGCTTTAGGAGAAAAAATTACATACCTCGTTCAAATCACTATCTTTGCAGTAGAGCTTCAAACACAATAACTAAAATCTTTCTTTTGATTTCTTTGTTTGTTACAAAATAAGTTCTTCCAATTTTTTCTTAACCCTAAACTTAAATTAAGCTTCTCTTCTCTTGCTCAAAATGTGAAAAGCGGGCATTTTTCCCTCCTCAATGCAAGTGCAACGTGACTGTCATGCATGGAGAGAACTTGTGACATCAGCGCACATGTGGCCATCAATCAAGCCTCCACATCTGACGTGGCATTCAGACATGGAAGAGAAGACCTTATGTCAGCCTCCAGCTCTGCATAAATTATGCCACATTTGCTCCTTCCGTTAGATATAACACCCTAGGACTAACAGTTTATTTTTTAAAAGCTTATAGGACTCAATTGTAAAAAATTAAAGTTATAGGACTTAATTGGAAACCGACCATAACTTATAGGACTGAATTTGTTATTATCCCTATTTTTTTTTTATTAGTATAGAAGGCAGCAGCTAGAGCCGACTTTCCCAGCTGAGTCACGATTGCTTTTCCTTTCCAAGTGACAACTCATTCTTCCTCTTACAGTTGCCTTCTCAAATTTCTATTTAATTTTTCAAATTTCGCTTTTGAAAACATAAGTACCCTTTTGACGTTTTCTTTAATTCCTATGTTCACTTTCCTTTCATAACTAATGATAGCTTTGCTTATATATATTTATATTTATATATTACATATTATTATTATTCATAAAGTAAGGATATAACAATTCTCTTCCTCTTGAAAAATGTCATCATCGAAATTTATGTACTTATTAAGAGAAAATATAAGGATATTGAGCGCGTATATCTTCTTCTCTCTCCTATGTGGCTTTTTCTTTTGAATGATTACTCCATAAAATCTTAACTAATGGAATCACTCTATTTCTCAAGACCTTCTCTTCTTTAGCTAAGATTCTTATGGTCTTTTCTTCATACATTAAATCTTCTTTCAATTCAATTGGTTACTTTTGTAGAAAGTGAGATGAATTACTTCTATATCTTCTTAACATGAATACATGAAAAATATCATGGAACTGAGATAATTCTAAGGGTAAGGCTAATCGATAAGCAACAGGTCCAATTCTTTCAATGACCTCATATGGACTAATGAAACGAGGGCTTAACTTTCCATATTTTCCAAACCGAACTATACCCTTCCATGGAGATATCTTTAAGAACACCTTATCACCTATATTATACTCAATGTCCTTTCTTTTCAAATCAGCATAACTCTTCCGCCTCTCTTGAGTTGCTTTCAATCTGTTACGGATTAAATCAATCTTATCTGTGGTTAATTGCATAATTTTTGGTCCCATGAGTTTTCTTTCCCCTGCTTCATTCCAACATACTGGAGTTCTGCATTTCCTTCCATATAATGCTTCATAAGGTGCCATGCCTAGACTTGCATGGTGACTGTTATTGTAAGAAAATTTCATTAACAGCAAATGCTTATCCCAACTTCCTTTGAATTCCATTACACATGCCCTTAACATATCCTCTAAGGTTTGGATAGTTCTTTCTGATTGGCCATCAGTTTGTGGGTGCAAGGAAGTACTAAACTTCAATTTTGTACCCATAGCTAGATGCAAACTGGGATAAAATCTAGATGTAAACCTAGGCTCTCTATCCGACATAATGGAGATTGGTACACCATGAAGTCTTACGATCTCATTCACATAAACTTATGCCAACTTATCCAAGGAATAATCCATTTTGACCGGTAAAAAGTGAGCTAACTTAGTGAGCCTGTCCACTATAACCCATATTGCATGATGTCCCTGCTGTGTATGAGGTAGTCCCATTACAAAATTCATGGTAATGTGCTCCTATTTCCACTTTGGAATAAGAAGTGGTTACAAAAGACCTGATGGACGTTGATGTTCAGCTTTCACCTGTTGATAAACTAAATATCTCGCTACACAATCTGCTATATCTCTTTTCATTCCCTACCACCAATAGTTTTCCTTCAATGTATAATATATATCTTGATGCTACCCGGATTATTGAGTATGCAGAACAATGTACTTCCTCCATAATTTCCAGTTTCAAATCTTCTACATTTGGAACATAAATTCTTTCTCCAAATATTAAAATTCCATTCTCTTTAAGAGAAAAATTAGTTCGTGAGCCACTTTTCACCTCCTCAATAACTTTACATAAATAAGCATCCTGAGTTTGAGCTTCCTTAACTCTCTCTACCATAATAGGTCTAACCTTGAGAGTTGCCAATAATGTTCCTTGATTATCTAACTCCATTCCCACACTCATAGCTTGAAGTTCCAAAAATAAAGGAAATTGCTCTGACTTCATATAAATTAAGTTACCATAGGATTTTCGACTAAGAGCATCTGCCACCACATTTACCTTTCCAGGATAATATTCAATTGTACAGTTATAATCATTTAATAACTCAATCCATCGTCTCTATCTCAAATTCAACTCCTTTTAACTAAGGAGGTATTTAAGAGATTGGTAATCGATGAAAATTTGACATGTCTCTCTATATAGATAATGCCTCCAAGTTTTAAGAGCAAACACAACAGCTGTTAATTCCAAGTCATGGATAGGGTAGTTTAACTCATGCAGTCTAAGTTGTCTGAAAGCATACACTATAACCTTACCATATTGTATAAGAACATAACCAAATCCTTTATTAGAAGCATTACTATATATCATAAATTCACCATCGCTAGTAGGAAGAGTTAACACTAGTGCAGAAGTTAAACACGCCTTAAGTTCTTCAAAACTCCTTTGACACTCTTCTGTTCACATTTTTTTTAACAACTTTGTCAATGGAGCTGCTATAATTTAGAAGTCTTGAACAAATCGACGATAGTAACCCATTGATTATAAGAAACTTACTATCTCTGTGGTATTAGTTGGTGGTTCCCACTTAACTACTGCTTCAATTTTCTTAGAGTCTAGATAAACACCTTCTGCCGATATAACATGCCCTAAGAAATCAATCTAATCTTGCCAAAACTCACATTTACTCAGTTTTGTAAATAGCTACTTACCTCTTAAAGTTTGCAAAATTGTCCTCAAATGTTCTTTATATTTCTCCTTACTTCGAGAATATACCAATATATTGTCTATAAACACAATCACAAACCTATCTGGGTATTCCCAAAATACTCTATTCATGAAATCTATAAAGGCAGCTGGTGCATTGGTTAACCCAAACAGCATAACAAGAAACTCATAATGTCCATAACATGTCCTAAAAGTCATTTTAGGTACATCTATCTCTTTAATTTTCAGTTGATGGTATCCAGATCTCAAGTCAATTTTTGAGAAGACCCTAGCTCCTTGCAATTGATAAAAAAGATCATCAATATGAGGCAATGGATACTTATTTTGCACCGTAACCTTATTCAACTATCGGTAATCTATACATAACCTCATGAATCCATCCTTTTTCTTAACAACAAGACTGGCTCTCCGCATGGTGATACACTAGGTCTAATGAAACCCTTATACAATAGCTCTTGCAACTGAATTTTCAATTCCTTTAACTCCACTGTAGCCATTTTTTAGGGTGCTTGAGAAATAAAGGTTGTACCTGGAATCACATCGATTGAAAATTTAATCTCCCTATCTGGAGGTAAACCTGGAAGATCTTTAGGAAAAACATCTCTAAACTCACATACTATAGGAATATCTTCTAATTTCAGCCCTTCAGATTTAGTGTCAACCACATAAGCAAGATATGCTTGACAACCCTTCCTTAACATTTTCCTTGCAGTTATGGTGGATATCAAACAAGAGGGAAGAGAATTTTTTATCCCTTTAAAAGAAAATTTAGTTTCCCCATGATGATTAAAGTCCACTATTTTCTTAAAATAATCTACTGTAGTATAGTAACGAGATAACTAATCTATGCCTAAGATTGCATCTAAACCCTGAAGTTCTAGGGGAACTAAGTTTGCTAAAAGCTCATGCTCACCTATCTTAACTACACAATCCTTATACACTTTCTCACAAGCCTTAGAGTTTCCCAAAGGATTACTAACAATCATCACATCACCTAAAGAACTAGGCTTAAGATTCATATGTAAAGCAAAAGAATAAGACACAAAGGAATGTGTAGCTCCTGGGTCAAATAACACATAAGCATCTTGATCAAATATGGTTAACATACCCGTGACAACTTTTGGAGATGCCAATGCTTCATCTTGCGTCATTGCAAAAACTCTGGCTTGAGTCATAGGTCGATTCTGCTGGGTATTCTGGCCTTGTTGAGGTATTGATGCAGAAACACTACCCTTACCTCTGCTAACACTAGGGCTAGAATCAGTGGTAGTTTGTCTACTTGGTGGTAAAATCCTGCTACCACTTTGATTCCTGGAAACTATAGTTCCTCACCCCATACCACCAGGTTGTACTAGTAAAGGACAATCTCTTTTTATGTGACCCACTTCACCATATTCATAACAACCCAATGTCCTTTTTCTACATTCCCCTTTATGAAACTTGCCACATATCAGGCATTGAGGGTAAGTAAATCTCCTCTGGTTATTTTGTGGCATACCTCTATTAGCTTACTTTTGGGCATTGGCAGAACTACTAACTGGCTACCTCAGAGAACTTTGAATTGTCCTAGGCTAATTTCTTTATTGCCCATAATATGAGCCTCGCCCACTGCCACTATAACCTGGCCTAGGTGGCAACATGCTAGTTCCTCTATTAGATGTTCTATCTCTAAAATTCTGAAATGAACTAGGAATAAATCTTTTATTCTTTTGCTCTTGCTCTATTTCTTCTTTTCTGGCTTTCTCAAAAGCAAGTGTCTTCTGGACTAATTCTCGAAAGTTATTCCCTTCGTACACTATTCTAGTTTTTATATAAGCCTTCAGTCCACTCCTGAATCTATTACACTTAATTTTTTCTGAAGGCATAATCTCAGAAATAAAATGATATAGGTCCTTAAATTTATCTGCATATTCTTTAACTGACAGACTACGCTGGGTTAAATTGAAGAAAGCCTTCTGCTTACTTTTTTTATAGCTGCCCGTCAAATACTCTTTGTGGAACTTCGTAAGAAATACATGCCACATCAATCCCTCGCCATATAGATGACAAACTCTGGATAGCCAATCATCTGGTAATCCTTTTTACAAATCCATGCACATTATGCACCTTTTCAACCTCTGTCAGTCCTAAAATCATATAAGCTTTTTCTAGCTTCTTCAATCATTCATCAGCTAGTCCACCATCTATAGATCCCTTAAAATCATATGCACCTAATCTGCATGCACGATCCACAATCATCCAGGGATCACGATACTGCTCCTGAGCAGTCATAGCAGGCATAAAAACTTAGGTCATCAGAGCTCCCATACCAGCATCAGCTTGAAAAGGAGGTACTAGCTGCACTGGTTGTGATTCAGGTAGAATTGGTAGAGGATGAACTGGAGGTACATGAACAGGTTGTAGCGGTGGAGTAGCTAGATACGCTTCTGATGCACCACCAAAGCTGGAATCTACATGTTCCCCTCCGCTAACAGACAAATTATCTACTCTCTCAAGATGATTTGGAGGATTCCTATGAGGTTGGACAATATTACTAAGCCTAGCGATGCGGCCACAATTACCACGGCCTCTACCACCTCTAGGTTTTAGCGGCATTGTTCTATAAAAATATAGCAAAATAAAGTCTTAGACTTAACAATTTTATCCTAAAGATAAACACTTATGCAAAATGCTAAATCTAGGTAAACTGCTAAATTTAAGCTCTTTTAATCTAACTTTTTACCCTAGGCTTTGATACCAAAAGATTGTCACACCCACTTTGTTAACCATTGAGCAGGCGCGACATACTATAATACTGAAACACTAGCTGGTGCTATTGCTGATATAGAATATAAGTCATAAATATATATCGTGAATTACTTAAACATCAAAATGAACTTATATAATGTTGTTATTATACATCTTAGTCTTTTCATATAGATAGCAGAAATCTTCTTAAAACATCCTCAGATTATCATATATACAATCCACTCATTATTATTATGATAACTTAGAGATAAACCCAAAAGACTATAGATAAAGTTAATTGGCGCAACCTCTTCTAGACACCTGGATGGATACCAAAACAAGTCCTACGAGCTACTATTGCTGAGATTGCACTGAATCTGAAAATATTTTAAAACAAAAGGTGGTGCGTATAATAATACTCAGTGAGTGGTCTAAAAATAAGTATAATAACGTAACACGAGAACATTAACTATTCACTAAATAAATATAAAGATATGTTCATAACTATATTGAAAATAGATATTAAGCTGCTGAAATAAAATAATATCATACATTTTCTATAAAACTGAATAAACATTATCAATCATTTTAATTCATACACTCATTAAATGTGTAACCAAGAGATTATGCTAATACAATGGGTGCATTAATGACCTGGCAACCCATGTGCACATATACTTCTATAATAATGCTGGTTATACGCATGCGTAGAGCTGCCCCTCAAGGGCTAACCACTTAATTGTGCGCCCCCAAGGCTATATATACAACCAAGTTATATCCCTAAGACATTTGCTAATAATATTACTGATATAAGATACTAGTCATCATGGTGTAATCTAAAGGATACATATTACGAGTGTATAAGTTTGCTTATAAATCAATCATTCAAACTGCTAATAAAACATACTATTGCTAATAAAATATAATAGCTGAATATCTAGTTGATGCTAGTAACAAAATACTGTTGAGAATAATCATTTCACAATTAATAATAACATAATATTAACAAACGCATTCTTGCTTTAAAACACTTCAACTATACCAGTAACAAATATATATACTACTACATGTTCCCAATTTCAGATAATAAAGCTAAATAACTTGTAAAACTATATTTGTAAGCTAATAGTCGATAAAAGACTATTTATAAGAAAACATCATACTTAAATTATAGAAATCATTTTAATAACTTTACATACTTATACTTAAATGTACTTAGTTTTAAAACAAAGTTTATATATGTATAACCACTCACCTGTATTGGTAGATACAAGAATTTAACTAGATGGACCAGCCTTATGCCCTACAACTGCGCTCGAAATGACTCCTGTAATAGAATTAATAAGCATTTAGTAGAATTCTACTCACAATCTAAATTCTATTCAGAAAATAAAGTAGTAACAATGGTTCTGAAGTTTTAATAAAATTTTGATATAATTTGGATTCTCCTTAAAATTTCATATTTTAAAACACTAAGAGGTCATTTTTTTTATTATCATTGTTAATATTGTTTCATTTATTATTCATTATTATTATCAAAAAAATTTTAAAACTAGAGTTATTTTGATTAAATATCTCAAACCAAATCTTAAAAAAAAATATGTATTCTTAACTCAAATTATTAATTTTCACACTATTTTTATTATTTTTTAATTATTTGCTAAGATATATATATATATATATATATATATATATATATATATATATATTCATATTTAGAGCATATCCAAACATCATCAATTATAAACTTCGGTTATACATGTCATGAAATGCCCAAAATGTAATACTGATGTTTCTTATAAATGTCGTGCAACATTGCAAAGAACTTAACAATATGGCTAACATATGAAGGGCAATTTTCTTATTAAAAAAAACACATGTTCATAGGGTTCCCAGGATATATGGGCAACAAAACAATTAACACAAAAAAAAAATTCAATAAGAAGCAACAATGAGTGTCGAAAGGAAGAGGATATGTAAGAGGGATTAAAACTCTAATAAGTCAAAATGACTGAAGACTATATTTTTTAAAAAATTACTTCAGAAACCAGTCATGGAAAGATTTCCAATGGGTGGACAACTAAGACAAGCACCCATAAGTTTGAATTAAAAATGAGATGATGGAGTTATTTCAGCATACATATAAAAAATGAGATGTGTAGCAAGACAACTTACCAAAAGCTTATGATTCAAAATAAATTCTAATATGTTGGTTTGAAGATAGATTTATGCTAACTCTTATGGTTCATCATCATAATCTCTGAAATCTTTATTCTTTCATGTTGAAGTGGAGGTTTAGTGATAGAAACTCATAAGAGAAAGAAGAATTAAAGTAGTTAAGCTTAACATGGTGTTAAAGAAGGAGGTCCGGTGTGGTTGTTAAAGTTGTTAACTAAGCAAAGATGCAGATAATAATTTTTTTTATTAGTATAGAAGGCAGTAACTAGAACTGACTTTCCCAGCTTAGTCATCATTGCTTTTCCTTTCCAAGTGACAACTCATTCTTCCTCTTACAGTTTCCTTCTCAAATTTCTATTTAATCCTTCAAATTTTGCTTTTGAAAACATAAGTACCCTTTTGACATTTTCTTTAATTCCTATGTTCACTTTCCTTTCACAACTAATGATGACTTTGCTTATATATATATTTATATATTACTTATTATTATTATTCATACAGCAAGGATACAACATCCTAGTCAAGGTCAGAATATTAAAAAATATATCTATATGAAAAGACCACTTGGGCATAAATAATATCTTATACATAACAGAAGTACGAGAATGATAATTTTTTATGAATAATTTGGTTTTGCTTAGTTTTGCTTCCAAAATTTAATGTTTTTTATACACACAATAATATACAATGTATTTGATAACATACATGAGTAGCAACTACGTAGCTTCTCTGAGTCAGCTTTTTTAACAGGCCAAAAAATTAAATATGTCTTCCTGATTCCTTGCCTGAGTATGCAATTTTGACCTGCGATTAAATTAAAGCATCTGCTTGTCAGGCAATAATTTTATTTAAAGTGGGGGTTTTTTTTTCATTGTTAAATCATGTTTGATTTATTAGCTAAGCATTATAATGGTATATACACATTGTGAATAAGAATCTCTCCAAGGGTAACATGAAGTACAATTCTACTACCGTTAAATTGTGAAATTATTTCCATTTAATTTAAAAGGAAAAGATTATTTCTATTTTGCAGTCCATCAATATTTTAAGTCATCTAAAATTACTTATTTCTCTTTCAATTATCTTGTGTTATTAGGCCTAGTGTAGGGACGTACTTTTAACATATGTCCAGCAAAAGTTGTCAAGACTGTACATACAAAAAAGAAGCTCAAAACCATTACAAAAACATTTACAACATGATATTTAGTGTTCTGTTGCACCCTTTTACTACATCAAGCTTGCAACTATATGTCAAATATGATTAGTTCTTGGCTTAATAAACGTTTACCTTGTAAAATTATGCAAATTCAGTAACCATAGTTGAGGACCGATGAAGTCATGTACAAGTTAGAATGATCATTACACAAAGGAGATGTCGAAATGCAATGTTGATCTGCATCTTGGTGAACTGTGATATATGAGGACTATCCAATGGCATGTCTGGTAAGGCATCTTTTTTATCTAAATATTGCATCACTTGCCTCATGGTTGGCCTGATTACTGGTGTAGGATGAGCACAAAGTAGGCCTAGCTTCAAAACTAGTTTCATTTCCTCCTCCATAAATTTACCTTTCAATTTAGGATCACCCGTCTCTAGAACGGCACCTCTTTTCTAATATTTAAGAACCCAGTCTACCAGAACTACTTCCCCAACTGGACTTTATGGTTCTATAGTCCTCTGTCCATAAGCAACTTCTAGCATAAGTATCCCAAAAGTATAAACATCACTGCTGGTTGTGACCTTTCTGGTTTTTGAGAACTCTGGTGCAAGATATCCTATAGTTCTAACCACACGGGTTGTTTGAGGAATTGTTCCATGATTATAGAACTTAGCTATTCCAAAGTCTCCTAACCTTCCATTAAGTTCAGCATATAATATGACATTGCTAGCTTTTACATCCCTGTGTAGAACAACTTGATCCCACCATTTATGGAGGTAAAGAAGGGCAGATACAACTCCTTTTAAGATTTGATATCTCTAAATCCAATTCAGGTTTGCTGTGTCAGCCTGAAACAAAAATTTGTCAAGGCTCCCATTTTGCATGTAGTCATATACCCAGAGCAGCTCTCCCCTTCGCCGACAATAGCTTAGAAGTTAAACCAAAGTTCTGTGCCTTAGCCTTCCCATGCTGGTAATTTCAACTATGAATTCTTTCATTCCTTATTGCAAGTCATGTGTTAACTTCTTGACTGTAACTTTTATATCTGAAGAAGGTAATACTCCTTTGTAAACCTTTCCAAAACCCCCAATTCCCAAAAGTTCTTTGTCTTTGAATACTTTAGTTGTTTTATAGAGGTCCCTGTAAAAGATTCTTTGAGGACCGTATTCTTTTTCCCAATCTTCGCACAGTTTTTTATATTTCTTCCTCCTTATATAGATACCTCCTAAGCTAATCAGCAAACAATTGCTGCTATCACTAAAATAATAACTCTTAAATTCCGTTTCTTACTTGATTTTCTTGTAGTCGGAATTGATGGAAGCTTTGACACATCAAGACCTTGAGCTGGACCACTTTTATTGAAGCTCTAACCAAGAATATAATAGTGGCTTGCTATAGACCCAGTAGATGCAGAAAAACCAACATACCTAGAATCTAAAAGTACTAAAGAAAGATCAATAGGTGTTAGCAAGAGGCACTTCTAGTTTTATGCTTATTGTAGGAGCTATTGTTACATTGAGTAACTTCTCTACCACATCATAATCTATCCACACTTGAATTGGAGCTCCACTTATGAGCTGTAAGCTCTTATTTTTCCTTTCCATATTTAAAAAGTATGCTGCTAGAGTTGATGCATATGATGTCAAGCTATTAACATCAATTCCAATATGGTTGTTATCGATGTCTTCAAATTTACTAGTTTCTACGGTATCAAACTCAACTGCAAAAGTATAGTTTGCGGAGTGATCATTGCTTGAAGAACTAAAAAGTCTAAAGTATTCTACAGCCGATGCCCCTGTGAGGTTTAAAGATGGAATTATTGTGAAAATAAACCCATGACTACCAAGATTAGGCATCTCAGGAATAATGGCAAATACAAAATGAGTGGAAAATGAGAGAGATAGATATTTTTCGGATGCAGACTTGTTGAAGCTGAGAGGGAATGTACAGAAAGCATGACCAATATGTAGGTGTGAAATGTCTGTCAGCTCTAACAAACCATTTGGGTGGACTTTTGCAATCCCATTGAGACTCAAGTTGGCTCCATTGAAGCCATGGTAAGTAAATTGGTTTTATTCTTGAACAAAGCTTAAGCATGTCAAAGAAAAAGAAGTAAAGAGTAGAATATGCAGCATTTTGAACACTGAAGACATTATTTTATGAAAAATATTGGCAAGCTCAATTAATCAAATAGATTATGCTACAAAGCTTTTGCTTTTCCCTTTTTAGGTAATACCTAGGATGAAGTATGAAATGTTTAAGAAAGTACTTACTAAAGTTGGTTCAATGTCTTGGTTTGCATATATGTGATGTCTCTCCTTTTAGCATTTCGCAATGGCTCCTTCATGACATATATGGGGTATCTTATCCCAGGTTTGTAATTGTTTAGTGTTGCTTAGGCTTTTCTCTTGTAAACCAAAAAAAAGGGCAATAAAAATACTCTATAAAAGAAATAATATAAGTTCTTACTCAAACTTTGGATTTTTTTTTTCTTTTTATTAAAAGGAATGTCAAATGATCTAAATATTATTAGGACTACACAATTAATTATATGCTACATAATTTAAATTCTACACCTTATAATATTTTGAAGAAAAGCGACCATTAGACTGCAGGTTGCTTGCCAAATCTTAAAGTTTAAGCATACGGGTTATAACTACTGACTAATTTATTTATTCAAAGTTGGCATAATATTCTCTTCCTAATTAATGGAGAAATTTTTGGGAATCTATTGCCTTGTAATTACTGATAATAGCAAGTGAATAATTTTTGAAGAGTGTGAAACTAAATTAATACTTAATACCTATAGTTGTTAAGATGAAGAGCAGAGAAATTTTTTTTTGATGTAGCCCTTTTAGTCTTATTCTCAAGCTGCAGACTGTATGGTTATTTTAATGCAGTAACAATTCCATGAACTAATAAGAGCATAGATTATGTTCCTAAAAAAAGGCATAGATTGTGATATTTAATAAGTCCAATTAGATCACTTTCAATTCGCCTTAGCAGCTCATGCTATTGGCTATAGTTTCATGCCAATTAAATACTTTTGGGAATTTATTGATTAAATTAACTTCATTGTATATTACTGATTATTACAGTCACAGCGGAAGCAATAGGCGATCACAAATAATAATAACCAAAAGAAATAGAGAATAGATACAAAGATTTACGTGAAAAACTCCAATATGGGTAAAAACCATGGCCAGAGTAGGAGAGATTTTACTATAATCATAAAAATAGCGTATACAGAGTGTTTAGATGGCTAATAATGATGGAGGAGAGATTTTACTATAATCATAAAAATAGTGTATACATAGTGTTTAGATGGCTAATAATGATGAATAGGACAAATTCAATAACTCTAAATTGATATAAGGCTTATTTATAGAGTTTGTGGAGAGAAAATAGGAAGAAAAATACTTCCTAAATGAATTTGGACAACTCTGCATGCTACACAGGCGTGTTGCAGCCCGTGTACCTTTCTGGAGCATAAACTAGTCAAGACACGGCCTAGAGCACGGCCGTGTAGCTCCCCGTGTACTATTCTGGATAAAATGGTGGATTCCAACACAGCCTGAGATATGGCCGTTTATCTGCCCGTGTATCTCACTGGAAAAAGAGCATATTTGAACACTCCATGGGACACAGCCGTGTCTCCCAACATACCCTGAGATATGCAGTGTAGTTAGCCATGTCTACTTCCAACATGAAAATATACATACCAAAATCGTCCAAAACACCCAAAACTTATCCAAAATGCAAAGCCAACATATCTCCTATTAAAATTCATGTCACAAAACACAACAATCTCCACCTTGACATGAATTTCCAAGTATCAATTCAAACCAAAACACTCACAATGCAAACAACAATATAAACTCCACCTCTTCCAATATGCCTCATAATGGGCACTACTCAATGAGAATGTGAAAGACTAACCAAGTCTAAGCAATGCACAAACTTGGACAAAGGAAGTGATTTAGTCAATATGTCAGCGGGATTATCATAAGTACTGATCTTTTCCACAACCACATCACCCCTTGCAATAATATCTCGTACAAAGTGATAGTGAACATCAATGTGCTTAGTCCTCTCATGGAACATCTGATCTTTGGTGAGAAAGACAGCACTCTGACTATCACAAAACAATACTATGAGCTTCAAATCATCACAAAGCTCTCCAAATAATCCCTTTAACCAAATGCTCTCTTTAACGGCTTCAGTAATAGCCATATACTCAATCTCTGTGGTAGACAATGCAACTGAAGCTTGCAATGTTGCCTTCCAACTAATAGCACAACCACCAATGCTAAATACATAACCAGTTAATGACCTTCTCTTATCAAGATCACTAGCAAAATCTAAATCCACATAGCTAACAACCCCATCTCTACATCTTCCAAAATATAAACACACTCTTGAAGAGCCACACAAGTAGCAAAGGATCCATTGAACTGCTTTCCAATGATCTTTCCCCAGATTGGCTATGTATCTACTAACTGAACTCACGACATGCGATAAATTCGGACGTGTGCAAACTATTGCATACATAAAGGAACTAACCGTACTAGAGTAAGGGACTTGAATTATATACTCGATCTCATCATCTGACTGTAGACATAATAAAGCTGAAAGCTTAAAATGTAATGCCAATGGAGTACTTATAGGTTTACAATTATGCATATTAAACCTTTGCAAAACCTTCTCAACGTACCCCCTTTGACTAAGATACAATGAACTAACCTTTCTATCTCTCACAATATCCACACCAAGGATCTTCTTTGCCTCACCCAAATTCTTCATCTTAAATTCGGTACTCAACTGAGATTTAACCTTCTCAATTTCTTCTTTATCTCTAGCTATAATTAAAATGTCATCAACATAGGGAAAAAGATAGATAAAAGACCCATTACGGTTCTTCCTGAAATAGACATAACTATTATAGTTGCAACGTCTAAACTCATGTGTAATCATAAAAGCAACAAACCTCTTGTACCACTTCCTTGGAGATTGCTTCAACCCATAGAGAGATTTCTTTAACAAACACAAATGGTCCTCCTTTTCTGAAGTAACAAAACCCTCTGGCTGCTACATATAGATGTCCTCCTCAAGCTCTCCATTGAAGAATGTTGTTTTAACATCCATTTACTCCAACTCAAGATCATGCCTAGCAACAATCCCAAGTAAAGCTTGAATAGAATTATGTTTCATAACAAGAGAGAACACATCAATGTAATCCACACCTAGAATCTGACTATAGCCTTTTACAACAAGTCTTGCCTTATATCTAGCATCATCAATACCTAGAGTGCCTTCTTTCCTCTTGAACACCCATATGCCTTTTTTTTGTAGAGATTCCATCTCCTCATGAATGGCAATCAACCACTTTTCTGAATCTACACAACTAATTATCTCTTTATAGGTAAATGGTTTCTCACCGGCTTCAATATCCTCAGCCATATTTAACACATAAGCTATCATATCCACTTCAGTATACCTTTGTGGTGGTTTAATGGGCCTCTTAGGTCTGTCCCTCATAATAAAGTACTGAGGTATAGTAGCCTTACCATCATCAATCACCTCTGAACCCTCATCTGGTGTAACTTTTAATGTGGATTCTTCCTCAAATGGAAACTCCACCTTAATGTCTGCATCATGCTGCTGTACAGACTCATCACACTTGTCTCTAAAAGACTGTTTACAAATCATAGGAGTTTCATCAAAGATTACATTATGACTTATAATAATTTTACTTAACTTAGGATACCAAAGCTTATAACCCTTAACACCAGACTTATAACCAAGAAAAATACATTTTCTAGACCTAAGTTCCAATTTACCATTATCAACATAAGCATAAGCAGGACAACTAAAAATTCTCAGGTCATAATAATTTGGAGGAGTACCAGACCATGCCTCTTCCAAAGTTTTCTTGTCTATCACCGTTGAGGGAGAACGGTTCATAAGAAAATAGGCTGTTACAGCAGCTTCAGCCTAAAATGACTTCGGTAACCTGGAATTAGAAAGCAAACACCGAATCTTCTCTATCAATATTCTATTCATGCATTTAGCTACACCATTCTATTGCGAAGTACCTGAAACTGTCAAATGCCTAACAATTCCTTCGGTCTGACAAAATGTGTTAAACTTACATGAACAAAACTCCAAACCATTGTCTGTGCAGAAATGCTTCACTCATTTTCCAGTTTGTTTCTCAATCATAGTCTTCCATTGCTCGAAAGTGACAAACACCTCACTCTTATGCCTCAAAAAGGATACCCAAACTTTCCTTAAGTAATTATCAATGACTGTCAGCATGTAGCTTACACCACCCTTAGTGGGAACTTAGGATGGCCCCAAAAGGTTTGAATAAACATAGTCAAGTGCCCCTTTTTTTTATGTGAATGCCCTTACTGAAACTCACCCTTTTATATTTCCCAAACACGTAGTGCTCATAAAACTTCAATTTCCTAATCCGACCATTAATTAGTCCTCTTTTGCTCAACTCAGCTAGACCATTCTCACTCATATGGCCTAATCTCAAATGCTAAAGCGTAGTATTATCCAACTCGGAGGAGGCAATGGCTGCATCACCTATAATGGTCGAACCCTCCAAGACGTACAACTTGGCATGCTTTAAATGCTCTTCATCACAATAACATAGCCCTTTGTAATCTTCAACACTCCACCTCCACCTAAATAATTGTAACCTTCACTATCGAAGGTAGAAATTGAAATAAGATTTCAGCCCAAATCAGGAATGTACCAAACACCCTCAAGTGTTCTGATGATCCCATCATGCATCTTAACTCTTACCATCCCAATGCCAACAATCTTATATGGGGCATCATTCCCTATCAAAACAGTCCCCATATCCCTCGGTTTATAGGTTATAAACCATTCTCGATTATAAGTCATATGGAATGTGCAGGCGGTGTCCAAAATCCAGTTATGTGTTGAATTGACCCTACTGTCAGAGATAACGAGAAGATCACCTTGATTATCCAAATCTTCTACATCTTCAACAATACTGGCCTCACCAGAATTTTCTAACTTTTTACCTTTATGATCACCTCTCTCATTCCTATTTTTCAACTTAAAATACTCAACCTTGACATGACCTTTTTTCTTGTAGTAACAGCACTTAACAGTCTCGCTCTTCGACTTAAACCTGCCCCTATTCTCATCCTCGCCTCTCTCGGTCGTCTTTCCCCTAACAATAAGACTCTCTCCATGAGTCTTCGGGTTAACCACTAACTGTTTAACTTGCTCCTTGGAATACAATGCCTCATAAACCTCTTCAAGAGAGATTTTCTCACAAATATACAATAGAGTCTCAATAAAATTTCTATATTATGAAAGTAAGGAACATAGCAAAATTAAAGCTAAGTTCTCTTCCTCAACCTTGAGCTCCATACTCTCCAAGTCAGAGACAATTTTCTTAAACATAATTAAGTGATCCTCAAGGGACGTACCTTCCACTATACGATGAGAGTACAAATACTGCTTTAGATGCATCTTACTAGGGAGAGATTTCTTCATGCATATTTGCTCCAACTTCACCCATAATGAAGCCGAGGTCTTCTCCTTCGTTATATCCTGTAAAATAGTATTCGACAAATGCAAATGTATTTATGTAAAGGCTTTACGTTCTTTACGCTTCTTTACATCATCTGTCCATAACATGGGAATCTGATCAACCCAAAAATATAATCATCTAACTCTATTTAGCGAGTACAACATGCATCTGAACCTGCCATAGTGTGAATCTTGTGCTATGTTCCAATTGTGGAATGTTATACTTCAAAGATGCCATTGTTCAAATTAGACAACTCTAAGATCAAACCCAAAAAAAATAATCTTTGGCTCTGATACCAATTTTTTAGAGTCACAGCAGAAGCAAGAGGCGATCATAAACAAACACATAAATAATAATAACCAAAAGAAATAGAGAATAGATACAAAGAGTTATGTAAAAAACCCTAATATGGGTAAAAACTACGGGCAGAGGAGGAGAAATTTCGCTATGATCATTAAAATAGTGTACAAAGAGTATTTAGACTGCTAACAATGATGAATAGGCTGAATTTAATAACCATAAATTGATACAAGACTTATTTATAGAGTTTGTGAAGAGAAAATAAGAAGAAAAATACTTTCTAAATAAATTTGGACAACTCTACATGCTATACGGGCGTGTTGCGGCCTATGTACCTTTTTGGAGCATAAATTAGTCGAGACACGGCCTGGAATACGGCCGTGTAGCTCCCCGTGTACTATTCTGAATAAAACGGCGGATTCTAACACGGCCTGAGACATGGCAGTGTATCAACACTGATACTATATAATGACAATATCATAATGATTAGTATAGTGGTGATAATATAAAGTAATATCAAGTGGAAAATTACCACAAATGAGCCTGCACGAGCAGGTCAAAATCTCACTCTTGCTTGATAAGCAATTAATTTAGACCAGTAATCAAATTAAGAACTGTAGTTGACAAAATATGTTTTTCAATGATTTTGGTTTCTTATGAACTTCAGCAGCACTGTAATTTGATTTAACGAAGCCAGAGATGTTCATTAAATCTTGATTCTCGCAATTATATTTAACTGTGTACATTAGTATATATTGAAACAAAACCATTAACATAAGTGCCCCAAAAGCTAAGATGCCACTGTCGGTTGTGGCCTTCATGTTCATAAAATCTCTGGCATAAGAAATCCTGTAGTTTCAACTAGGGGCGTCATTAAGCCCAGTCGAGTGGAAAGACTCGAAACATTATCAAGATCAAGCTCGACTTAATTCTAAAATTTAGAGCACAAACTTCAAAACTTGACTCGAGGTCAATCAATTTTTTTTGAAACTCAAGAAGTTTGATTGGATTAATTAAGCCATGTAAGATAAATTGGTCTTTGTCCTGAGCAAAGCTCATGATGAGGACACGATAGTGAATGTTGAGGACGCGATACACTCCCATGTATAATCCAACCCACCTGTGTCTTAGATGCTAATAATGGACAGAGAGTTACACGATTTGAGACATAACCGTGTAAGGAACCGTGTTTTATACTGCCATATTTTTATATTTCAAACACACCCATGTCTTTTGGGACACGCCCGCATTTCGCATGTTGGCAAAGGATACAAATTTTAATCAATTATTTTATTTGTTTGGGATTCTATTTAATTATTCCTATTTTAGCTTTTTATTTCCTAAACTATAAATAGTTAATGTTAGGGTTTGTGGATTTTAACTTTTAATCATTATTATCAAATCAAGTTATTTTGCTGATCTCTGGATTGAGATTGTGGTTCCTATTTTATAATCAAAGTGTATGATTATCGCGCTACACACTGCGTCAGGTAGTATCAGAGAAGGTTTTCCCTAATTGATAGCTAACCTTGATCGTGGTAATGATGGCAACCAACCCCAAAATGGTGGTCAGAGATAGTAGGCTATTTGGAGAGCAATCGAAGAACAGCAATAGAATACCCGAAATATAACCCAACTATTGGAAGCAATGAAAACCCAATTACAGGCTATGTTGAGGGTTACCGAACAAGGGCATAGGAATGATAATGGTGAAGAAGGCAAAGGATTTCACCCTATCAGACCCATTGTTAATCCCATTCCTATTAATCAGAGGAAGCCAGCCATAGTATATGATGACATGTCCGATGACGAGGCTAACTTCAGGAATATGGCGCATGCAGGGAATATGGCACCTGTGCATGGAGGATTTGGTGGCAGACGACAATGGCAACCAAACTATAGAGGGGACGACGAGTATAAACTAAAGGTAGACATTCTTAACTTCAGTGGAGATTTTGATATAGAGGGTTTTCTTGATTGGTTGACTGAAGTACATAGGTTCTTTGATTATATTGAGTTGGTCGAG
>CATIWO010147833.1:0-12588 GCA_949673435.1 Macaranga tanarius | reverse complement strand
TCTAATTAATGTCTAATTATAAGATTAATTAAATATGTACAATATTATTTTAATAGTAAGTAAATAAAATTTAAATTACTAAGTATTTTATATATAATCAAATTAAAGTAACTAACTAACTATAGTAAAAATTATATATATATATATAATTAAATTATTGAAATTTATTATAAAAATTATATATCAACAAGAAATTATTTTTAAATCAACAATAATTATTTTTAAATTATACAAAATATTTATGTAACATTTTAGTTCAAGTTTATTAATTTATCTATTAGTTAGCATTATTTATTGTTTTTTTAAATAAGTTATAAAATATTTTTTTTATTATTTTATTTGTTGATAATACATATATATTTAATTAATAATATAAATTTCTGAACTGTACCGTTCCATACCGATCCGTTCTGAAAGAACCGAATATTTGTACCGAACCGTACCGAAAAACTGGTACATCACGATATTCCCGTACCGAAAACTGGTACTGGTACTGGAGTTTTTATTTTTAAAATTCCCGAAATATGGTACGGTACTGGAGAATTTTTTTCCCCGGATTTACCCGAACCGTGCTCACCCCTATCCAAATTTGAACCATTAGTCCAATTCTGAACCGTATGTTCGAAAAAATATATAGGTAGGGGTGTGCATGGTCGGTTTCAATTCAAAACTGAACCGAAAAAAATTGACTAATTTAACCTTTTGAAAATTCATAACCCAAAGGTATTGATTATAGAGTAAAATCGAGTTTCAGTTAATTAAATTTATTTTTTAAAATAAATTTTTAATTTTATGTTTTTTTGAAAGTGTATTCTTTAATTATACAAATAAAAAAATATTTTTTATTTATAATTTTAATATTTATGTATATTTTTTTCTAATTAATATATGTTATTTAATATTTTATTATATATACATGTATATATCGGTCGGTTCGGTTTTTTTCGGTTTTTCAAACTCAAAATCAAAAGGCCTATTTGTGAAAAAAATCCAAACGTTTACAGTTTTTTGCAATTTAATCATAGCCTTCTAATTTTTACAATTATATCCCAATTTTCAAATTTTTTTTGCAATGTTAACACATTAATGAATTTGGTCAAAATTATTTTAGAAAATTCTGAGTGGGCAATGAAGTGTAATGCTACCAATACAAAGAGTGGACCCCAATGAGCCTTATTACAAAACATTAATGAATTAATTTATTTGACCAAATTCATTAATGTGTTAATATTACAAATAAAATTAAAAATTGGGACATAATTATAAAAATTAAAAGATTGGGATTAAATTGTAAAAAGTTGTAAACGTTTGAATTTTTTTTACAAATAAGCCAAATCAAAATTGAGCCGACTAACCAAATTTTGTAGTATCTAAAACTGAATCTATATAAGCGAACCAAATTATTCGACTCGGTTCAGTTCGATTAGTTGGTTTTCCGTCTTTTCTGCATACCCCTAGGCCCTAGGTAGCAGCATGCCCCGACAAATTGCAATCGATGGGAGCAAGCGTTGGTCTGTAATCAAGATTACAACTTGCTTCGTGGTCACCTCACCCATTGGCGGAGGTTGCCAATTCGATTCTGCCCATTTTAGCCCATATTGAGCTATGTCATGTATGCACTGCCCATTTTAGCCCATATTGAGATGTGTCATGAATACACCAAGTATATTAGTCTCAATGAAAGGTTAACATAAGAGCAAGAATTTAAATATTAATATCATATATTATATCGATATTTTTAAATTATGGATATATTAATAGATATATCTATATCGAAAAAAATTTTTGTATCATTTTTAAAATTTTATGGAAATTTTTCATAATTTTTTTAGAAATACTAAATGACACTAAAATAAATCTAAATTAATCATATTATTATAAAATGTCATTAATTTATTAATTATGTATTGTATAATGAATTAGTGATAAAAGGTTATTATTTGAAAAAGAAATTAAAATAAGTAAAAAAAAGTCTAATAATTTTTTAAGAATATTTATTTTATTAATATAATGAGGAAAAAACCAATTTGTATAAAGTATACAATTTGATGAAAAAACCCGTCTACCTAATTAAAAAAGTTGAATTTATACATAATTATTTAAAATATATAATATAAACATCTATATTGTCCTAAATAATAATAAATGTATCATACAATTTTTAATAACATATTGAATTTTTATGTGGTTCAACTTCACTTGTTGAAGTTTTGTTGAAGTTTGACGATAATAATTTGTTAGTCATTCACAACAATAAGTATCTAAATTTATGTGTTCCCGATGATATGTAATATAATGTTAAACGTGCATATTATATTTAAGCTGACTAACATCTTCAAAAAATTCTCTTGGTGGAAATGCAGAAAAAAAATCATTACTTTCATATACTTTTTGACTTAATTGTTGAGACTCACCTATATATGGAACTTAAAATTCATATTGTAGATCATGCATATATGATTGTTAATGTTAGTATGGTGTAACATACGCAATTGATGGATCATAACTAAATGAGTGAGACTGAGATCAATTATCTTAAAAATTTTCATTCCATTGAAGATGTAGAATATGATTCACGTGTTTTTATGCATGACCAAAAAAAAATGTAAAATTTTATTGTTCACATGTGAAGAATATAACATATAATTATGCTATTAAATTTACTTGTTTGATATTTATAAGACTTTTAGTTTTCTATTTTTTTTTTGTCTAAATTGTCTTACACATGTATTATTTTGGGCTTAAATTAATGTAGAAATAACAAATCTTTTACTTTATACATTCTATTATTAAAAATGAATGATATAAAAATTATTATAAAAAATAAATAATTGATTTACTGAGTCTCTGTAAAAATTTTTAGCTATGTGAATTGCAAGATTACTAATTTTTTTTCATTTTATATAAAATCAATATATCTATAGATATTTCAAATATTTCGATGATATATTGGATATATCGTTGTTCTCATTATAAATTCTTTCGAGATGAAAACATTTCATTAAATATCATAGATATTTTTTAATATTGTGATATTTCATGCGAAATATTGTTAAAAAGATATAATTTATTATTTTTATATCAAGATTCATAAAAGAATAAATATCAAGATTTATAAATATACAATATATCCACGTATCAATGGATATTTAAGTCCATGCATAAGATTAGATGTCTGGTGATGTTTTAACAAGGAAATCTAAACTTTTGCTAGTTATTTGTTAGCGGAATGAATGGTATACACTCTAAAACATTAAAATATAATTCAATGGCAATCGATGGGCTCATGAGTGATGAATCATAGGGGTGTTTGCTTGGTCTAGGAACCTTCTGCTGCTTTAACTGAGGTTCTTGTTCTAACTTTCCTGAACCAGGTACGGCAATTTGTAATCTGGGTGTGGGTGCCCATCACCCTCCATTAGCAACAAAAACACCCTCCATTAGCAACAAAAAGAAAGTCAAATGAAAAAGGTTCAAACTGTTTGTGCATCAATTGTAATTAATAGGCAGTATAAACAGAGAGAGCTAGAAAATAACATAACAAGAGAATTTACATATCCCACTTCCACTTCTGGTTTGTAACAACACAAAGCATGATAAAATATATAATGCCACCGTTTGAAAAGCTTGTGGCTCGAAGGAGTGAAGGATAAATAAAAGATCCACGTTTCACTAAGAAAACTTAAAATCCTCTGTATAGTTGATCCTAAAAAGCTAGATTGATTGAAGCGAAAAAAAATTCTACAGAGACTGCTGAATTGCAGTGTCGCTTGCATTTCCACTTTCAGCCATTCTAGCCTCTTCTCTAGCCATAGAGTTGCCATAGGGCGTACCCAGAACATCAGCAGAACCAGTTGATGAAGCTGGTTGTACTGGATGGTCAAATCTGCAAGCAGGCCCAAACTTGCAAATACCATAGCGGCTGTAGTATGAGCAGACATTTTGACCCTGTATTTCAAAGACAAAGTACCTCATCAAGAAAAGCAAGAATGTGAAGATCTCAAATGCAATTTGTGCCACTGATATCAATATCTCATGCGTATGCACTGTTGTTAAAAAGGATTACTTCCTGAAGGCTACTTCAGTAAAGGTTTACTATTTTCCTGGCAGAATCCTCATGTCAATTTTATCTGTTTTCCATGGGTACTCAAATACAGCAAAAGATATGATGCTTATCCTTTAACAATGTAAATTTTATTCTGGAAACTCTACAGCATCAAAACATATAAATAAATGAACTGAGCAGTTGTATTGTGCTGATATCACTTTTGCATCCAATAAATCAATAAAAAATAAAATAGAAAATCCTATTCTCAGTTATTTTAGAAATCCACTAAACTCTTGTTTTCTTAAAGAAATGGGAAGACAGTTTTTGAAGTTATATCTGAAACTTATTTATCCTTCATGAGAGACATACTATGAAGAAGAATGAACTTACAGGCCTCAGCGGCAGGCCCTTGTCACTAAGAGCACATGAAGGTGACTTTGAGATGTGAATCTTTGGATGATGATATTTGCAGCTAGACTTAAACTTACAGTCCCCAGTTTTCATATAATAACTGCAATCTGGTTGACCAGGTCGTTCAGGGAATTCATCAATTGGCATCTGCTGCTGATGTGCATAGGCATTGGTATCAGTAGCTGGACTGCTTATTAGATATGCTGGAGGTTGATGTATACTCCTTTCTGGTGGATACATGGGAGCCTTGACAAGCAACAAAATTATAAAATTTATGGGAATGGTTTTGTTACTAAATTTTCATAAGAAATTTTGAGAGAGAGAAAAAAAAAAAAAAAATATACATACCAAAAACATGGATCTTGAAGTTCAAAGCAGTATTCTAATTAAACTCAGTTAGTGTTTCAATCAAAAACATAAATGTCAGACTTATCATAACATGCAATATATTGTCTTTGGTGCTGATTTTAGCCATTGTTGTCAATGCACAAGAAACTGAGACGAGTTGAACGCAAGAAAAAGGCATACAGCTGAACCCAAAAATCTAAATGTAACAGTCAATAAGCTATAGAGACAGACAACATGAGCCTATGCAATAAATATATATATTGTATCAATCATAAAAGAGGCAAGAGAAATGAGGAATGGCTCACTATTTTAATAGGTGTAGACAACTAAAACAGAGAAACAGTACCATCGAGAAGAGAATAATATACCTGATATCCATTCCATTCTGGACTTTGTGAAGGAACCCCTTGAGTTGGTGAAAACATCACTGGCATAAAGGGAGGAGTCTCATTTAGTCCTCTAGGTGAAGACCAAGAAGCTACACTTGATTGTGATAAATTTTGTAAGGAAGCAGATCCACCATTATTGAACGTTGATGGAGGGTCATTTCCTCCCACAGCGGTGGGATCTGGATGATTAAACCGGCAGTTGGATCCATACTTGCAGGAGCCATTACGCATATAATATGGGCATTCTCTCTCCCCCTATACCCCATGATTTACATTAAGATTTCCAGTAAACATAATTTAGACATAGTTTGTTGTCACATCTGCAAATAAATGTAGAACAATTTCAAATATGTGGAGAATAGATACCAGACGGATTGGCAAACCCAGAAAGTTAAGTTCCAACGCAGGAAACACTGTTGATTTCGCTGGGAGCACTGGAGGTCTAGCCTTAGAGTGATTGTATCTACAAGCTTTTCCATACTTACAGCCCCCTGTTCTTAAGTAATACTGCAGTGAACTCAAGAAGAATTAAAGCACAGCAGAAACTGCCATTCATTAGCCATGCATGTCACATTGAGCTAGCAAAGAATGAAAACATCTCCAAAAGCCGCCTATTAAACATTTGCTCTTCTTGGGACAAAATATAAAGCAGTCATTACTTTATGAGAAAATTTTGATTTGACAAACCGGCAAATTCCATAGGTTGCACAAAAACCACATTAACATATCTCAAATTTCTGTGATGCATATTAAGTTCTAGGAAATCAGTGTCAAAATCATAACTTGGTCTATGCATTTGATGCTTAAATTTTAAAGAAGTCCATGGACCAAGGGAGTTGCAAGGGAACCAGAAAAGTTAAAAAATATGCTTTCACAGGTGAAACTGAGCAAGGTAGTTGGGATGACTCAACATGCAAATAAATGAAAATTTTGTCCTCAGAAGCAATGATCCATAACCAACTTTAGACAGGATTTCACAATACTATCTTTGCTAAATGAACAATCTAGTCAGAAAAAAAGTAATCAATGATTCAATGAAACAATCAGTTGCATAAGAACTGATCATGGAATAATAAAGTAGAATCAACATCACCAAGTGTTTTTTTTTTTTGGAATTTATGGGTTAAATGTAGAAGAAAAGAAATGTATATAACCTTGCATTCTGTCTGGCCAGGTCTGTCTGTTGCTTCTTCCCTTTCTTTCACTTTCTCCTTGACAGCCTTTAAAAATGTAAAATTTCAAAAAATACAAACCTGTAAGTTAGGGTATTTATCCAGTAACACTGTTCCAAAAATGGAACTTGAGCATCAAAAACCCAAAATTTTCTGATGCTTAATAAATAAATAAAAAAATCGATTCCCTTGTCCTAATGCATTGCCCATTGTCATCTCAACCAGTGGAAAAATTAAACCACAGCATTACTTTCGATCGAAACAAACACGTATAGCTAACAACAATAGCACGACCAATGTTTAGCATATTTAACAGAAAAACAAAAGCCTCTACCTTTCATAATTATATATTCTTCCAACCTAACTAAGCCCTTATGAAAACCATAATTGCAACAATATATACTCCATTGACAAGAACAATCCTCACAACTACCAAAATAAGAACCCATAACATTACAAAACACAAAAAAGCAACAATCTTTAACCAAAAATAAATCCACAGTACAAGTAATGTGCAACAAGTTCGCATACAACAGACAAAAGTACCTGAATTTTCCTTCTTACAGGATGATTAAACTTGCAATTAGGTCCAAATTTGCAAGTTCCAGTTTTCATATAGAAAGAACAATCTTCAGCTTCAGGCCTCACCGGATACTGATACTGAAGCTGATTCTGCCTTCTATTAACACCATTACTATTACTTCTCTCATCCTTCTTCTCCACATCATTATCATCACCACCTAACTGCCCATCATAATCATTATGATTATGTTCCTCTCCTTCTTCTTCTTCGCCGCCATTACTTTCTGCACTGTTAAAGTCATCATCGTTATGCCACCCAATTGAATTATTGTCTTCCTCATTATCTCTATCCTCTTCCTCTACCCCTTTCCTTTGGCCTTCTTCCTCATTTTCTTTCAGATTGAGCTGATTCTTTAGCTTTTCATAGAGCTCCGCTTTCTGAAAGGAGTTTTTATCAGTACCCGGATCGGCATTGGGAGAAGCAGGCAATTGAAACCCTAGCTTAGGGTTTTTATCGCCGGTGTTCGTAATGGAAATTGATTCTTCAATGGATTCCATTACTTTCAACTGCTACACATTTCAATTTAGGGAAATAAACAAAACCCTAATTGCAGCAGATGTGTAGAGTTTTGAGATAAAGAGGAAGCGACCGGTGAAGGACAGAATGGGTATTTTGGGATATCGAGGTAGGACAAAAAATATGAATCTGTTGTTAATGGTTTATTTTTATACCATGTGATGTGCTCAGCTCACACATATTTCCTTTTTTTACTCTTTTATTTTTCACAACAATAAAAAAAAATCAGATTATGAGAATAATAAATTTATAAAATATTACAAATTTTAAAATTAATATTAAATAATCAACAAAATTTAATCATACAAATGTAAATTTATTTTAATTTTAAATCAACATTATTCAAGACTGTACATTTACTGATAGTTTCAAACTCAAATTAACTATTATAAATAAAAATATTTTTAAATTCATAACTCGCACACCCATATTGGTAGGTAGGGGTATAAACGAGCCGAGCTTTGGTTAGCTCAAGCTTGGTTTATTTATAAATGAGTCGAGCTCATTAGGGCGCTAAGTGTTCATGAGCTGTTCACGAGCCTAAACAAGTTAATTTTTTTTTAAAAAATACAATGTATAAATTTAAATTATTCATTAAAAAAATTTAAAGTAAATTATTTACTAAATAAATTATTATAAAATTATGATTTTTTGTAATAATATATTTTTAAAATAATTAAATGAATAAGAATTTATATATTGTATATTTAAAATTAAATTATTAATACATTAAAATTACGAGCCGGCTCGCGAGCTCTTATGCAAGCTTGTTCACGAGCCGAGTTTTGTATAGTTTGAACTCGACTCGTTTATTCAATATACGAGCTCAAATGAGCTTTTAACGAGTTGAACGTCAAGTCGCTCACGAGCGGCTCAGCTCAGTTACACCCCTACATATCGCCAATATACAGTGCTCAGCTCTATTTCTATTTGGGCAACAAAATTTTTTTGTGCTAATGCTAAGAGGATAGTCTATTACAGACGTGAAAAGAGTAAACGAAGTACCACATGTCAAATGCACGAGAGGATACTGAACTTTAGCTTTATTTTAATTTGATCACCAAACTTTATTTTGTATCTTTTAAATACTATATTTTTATTTAGTTTTCACAATAATGACTCATAAAATCTTTTGGTACTTGAACAATTCAAAATTATTATTTTGATCTATAATTAAAGATTTTTTTACAAATAAGTCCATATTTTCTATACATTTATTATAAAAAAAAAAGTTTGGAAATTATTTTGATTCCACCTAATAAGACCAGATTCATTTTGAGCGATAACATAGGCTAGGAGAAGGTAAACTTCTAATTTTTTTTGTAGCTTTTGGACTAAATTGAAAAAATAAAGAAATTGATGAATTAAAATGATTTGAAGAGAAATTTAGAGAATTGAAAATTTTTAGCAGTATTTTTTTCGAAACAAAATTAAATTTAGGTCACAAAAAAAAAATAAATTAAAATTTAATATCCAAACTGTAATAAATATGAAGTTTGATAATCATCTTGCATTTAACCGAAGAACCACTCTTGTCACCAATGTCAGTCAAAACTTGGCTCCGCTTTCTTATTTATTTATTTTTTCTTTTTGAGTGTAATAGTTGATTATCTCGGGTGGATTTATCAGAATCTGAAGCAGAAGCATATCTTGATTTTTCATTAGATGATTTGTTCAGAGGAAAAGGAGAGACCTTTGAAGAAGTAAGTTTTGCTTTGCTTTGCTTGTTTTCAGTTTTAGCATTAATGTAATTTCATTATAATTGTTTTTTTTTTTTTAAATGGAACAATGTCGTTTGTGAGATTTTTTTTATTAATTAATTAAATTAAAAAATTTCAAAAAAATTAATTGTTCAAAAATTATAATTTAATAATAATAAAATTTAAACGAATCCTATTACAATCGGGAAAAACATAAAAATCAATCTGGAACGTTGGAGTGAGTGCAACGGCTATTTTTTTTAAGCTAGTCCTACGCGTGAATGAAAGCTATAAATATGGTCTTTCTTTCTCTTTTGTTTCTTGCGGGTTTTTTTTATTTTGATTTGCTTGTTTGGGTTCTGTGAAGATGGTGTTCGAGAGATCATAATATCTCAGAGGCCTTTTGTCTTCTCCTTCTCCTCCCTCTCTTTCTTCTGTTCAAATCCCCTTGCGATCATCACTTCCCAAACACAATGTAACGTAATGTGTTTTCCCAAACATCTTTGTCAATTTGAAAAAAATAGGGTTTTCTTTGGCCTCACTCCTCTTTAATTTTGTGATTTCTAGGGTTCCACCACCTGCATTCTCTGCATTTGAAAAGTAGGTTTGTTCTTATTTCACTTCTAATTTCTCCCTTGGTTAATTAATATCAAATCTTCTAGGCTGTGTTTGTTCATTTTTCTTTAATCTCTCATTTTGTGTTTTTCTGTGGTTTCTGATTTTTCTTTGTGGTGTTTTCCAGGATTCCTTCAACTTGTAGATTGGGGGCTCTGTTGTGCCTTTATTTATGCTAATTAAGGGAGTCTACTTATTTCCTTCTTATCTTTGTCTGTCTTTTAGTTTTCTGAATTCAGATTAGAATTAAACATGAAGATGTATGTGAATTGTGGTTTCTCTTTATTTTTATTTTATTTTTTTTCAGGATCCTCTTTGGATACCTCAGGGCTTTGATTGTGGTTATCTTAACTGGTCTCTGCATCTGGTTTGCGTTACTATATTTTCTCCTTTCAAATGAAAAGAATATGTTGTTATTCTTTCTTTTTTTGAATGATAACTTAGTTTTTTTTGTTGCATTTTTGCAGGTTTTATTTGCAGCTTATGTATAACTAGTTATTTTAGCTTTTAGGTTCAAGTTGAGGTTGAGGGTCTAAGTTGAGGTTCGAGGGTTTGGGTTTAGGTTTAGGTTCGAGGGTTTAGGTTTAGGTTTAGATTTAGATTTAGGTTTAGGTTTAGGGTTAGGCTTAGGCTTAGGTTTAGGTTTAGAATTTAGATTTAGATTTGGATTTAGATTTAGGTTTAGGTTTAGGTTTAGGTTTAGTTAGGGTCTAGGATCTAGGGTCTAGTGTTTAGGTTTTATATCCACTTCGGATTGTTCCTCTTGTTTTCAACTTCATGCATACTTCTTTTCAGATACTAATATGTTGTTATTGTGATTTTTATTAGATAGGTGATAATGAGAAGGGAAGGTTTTAGGTGCTTTTTGAGTGCTCTATGGAGTTTCTCGCGAAAATTTATTCAGGTTCTACATATGAGGTGCTGGATCATTTTTAATTTTTTTTTTCTTGTTCTGTTGTGATATTGTTTTATTCATTTTTTTTTTCTTTTTTTGTTAACACTTAGCAGGCTTTTTGCTCCATACACATTCAATCCTTCAGGTTTTGAATGGCAAAAGTAAGCTCTCTTTTCTTATTTTATCTGTTTTTCAAGCTTTTGATCTGAAATGGTTAAATTCTGCATATCACATCTTGCAAAAAACTTGGCAAAAACTATCTTCTGAATCTGATGTTATCATTCTGTATAAACAGGACAATTGAAGATATTGATGATTGGACCAGCTGGCTTTTATATAAAGGCGGAGTAGGTGTTAAAGGAGATGATAGCTGGGAATCATGGTGGAATGAAGAACAGGTGGTGTCTCTATTTTTATTTTTTTTATTCTTCATTTTACAAATGATAATCCTGATGTTATAAATAATTACTATGCTACGTTGTGGGGTTTTTTTGGATTTGTCTTTTTTTTTTTGAAGTTCAGTTGTTGCTGGAGCTTGATTTTTTCCATCTTAAAATGGATAATATTTTGACCTACTTGGACTTTCTTTCTTTCTTTCTTTTCACCTCTAAAGTTATTGCCATTGTATTTATGTCCATGTTACTCATCATTCTAGCAGGTGAGAGGTTTTGCTCTGAAAATAATTTGATGGAATTTACGTAGCATATATGTGCAAGTATCTGATAAAAATTGTTTACAATACAAATGACTGTGGCTCACAGTTTACATTTTTCTATATGGAAGAGTTTACCTGGTAATATAACTTCTCTTATTTTCTCCCCCTCTTTAGTTTGATAACCTTGTCTTACTTTATTTTTATCTTGAGTTTCAATTTGCTTTGTTTTTCTTGTTTCATTTTATTGTGGTCAAGTAAGTTCATGATTGATTATTGGTAAAATCAGATGGACAAAATTTGCTTAAGGGAATTTGGGAATAATTTTATAAATCAAAATTCTTGTGATTGGAAATGTGTATTGATTCATTAAGATTCATTTTTTTAAAATAGTTTTTCGAAAGTTGATGGTGAAGTCGGTACTTTGCTCAACATTGATATGGACTAGAATAAGACTTTTGTCCTTAATTTGCTGTTTCACTGTTAAATGACAAAAAATTAACAATTTTGCAGGAGCATAATTTGAAAATGAGGTTCAGAGGCCACAGAATTCCCCAGGACAACTGGCATATTGTTCTATATTGTCACATTTATTCTCATAGATTTATCACATAAGTGCTCATGTAATAAGAATGCTATTAGAAAACTGTCTCTTAAGAAGATACATTATTGTCATTTGCTTTAAGCATCCTTTTGGCTTTCATTGTTCCAACTTTTATTTTGTATGGCTTTACCAAGGCAATTTTATTGATATTCTGCCAACATTTCCAGGCTTTCTCTGGACTTGATAGTGCAATTGCAACAGAAGCAAAGCTGTCAGGTAATACGGCTCCAGGTGCTGTTTTGAACACACAATTCTTGGCCCAGATTGGAGTTTTTACTGCATTCCCAATGATAATGGGTGTTATACTTGGACTGGGGTTGCTGAAGGTTAGTTCATGCAATTGTTTTGCTTAGATTAATTTCCCTTGAATGACATAAGCTTCTTTCCTTCTACAAATTGCCACTCGTTATCAAGGATCAGTTTAGCTGAGGCTATATACCTATTTTATCTTTCATAAAAATTTATTTGTGTAGTTGGATACTGAGCATATTTATATCATCAATGCATTGCTCCGATGGTAAAATTTATGCAACTGCAGGCTGTTTTTAGCTTTATCACAATGCAACTTCAGTTGTGTTCAGTGTTCTTCACATTTTCTTTGGGAACTAGAACTCATTATTTTGGACGTACTATCCTTCATGGAGGTGCAAAGGTA
>CATIWO010147823.1:0-21220 GCA_949673435.1 Macaranga tanarius | reverse complement strand
AAATAACCAACTAACTCCTTAATGAAATAAGCATGTTGCACAATACCCCCTTAACTTTCTATTGCTACAACTAACTCCAAACTTTCTTTCAAATTTAATCATTCTCCACAACCACATGCTCAAGTTCAACTTATACTAGTTCTACTATCACATGTATAATAAATGTAATACATACGCCATGATTACGTATGTTGGAGGGGCAGGTGTTACATTTCTTTAAAAGAGGAAATCCTCTTCAGATTGATGAAATTGCTACTTCATCATTGTCTGAGTCAGACTTCTCTGACTCTAACCAACAGCCAAAATGCATTAATATGATTACCAAAGATCAAGAAATACTCCTTGAAATAATTAAGAATATTAGTGATTCAAAACTCCAAAAAAAATTTCTTAATAAACTCTTGAAATTTTTGGAAGACAAACCTGAAACTTCTTCAGCATCTCCTGTTTTACCTTTAACTTCAAAGAACAGTTATAACCTGACAACTATTATTGAAAAGGGTAAAAAGTTGAAAACTCCTATTGGTACTCTTCAGTATCTGCAAAAAGAAGTTAAAACTATTAAGTCCGAATTAAAGGAATTTAAAATCAAACAACAAAGAGACTTTGAAATCATTCAATCTCTTATTTCTAAATAGAAATCTAAAAATTCAAGTTCTGATTCAGATGACCCTGACGGTCCTTCTGAAGTTCAAAATCTACAAGAAATTTCAAAATTTTTTGAAAACTTTATCAATGTTTTAAGAGAAATAACTTCTCGAAAATATTTGATTCAAATAAAAATTATTTTTTCAAATGATTTTGAATTGGACACAATTGCCTTATTTGATACAGGTGCTGATTTAAGTTGTATCAGATACGATTTAGTCCCAAAACACTTTCAAAAGAAAACTAAAGAAAAACTTGCACCTGTAAATGATTCTGAATTGACCATTGGTAGCAAAGTTGAAGCTTCAGTGGTTATAGAAAATATTGCACTCAGGAATTTATTCATTCTTGTAAAAGATTTACGTTCTATGGTCATTTTAGGGACTCCTTTTATTAATTTAATCACTTCCTATAAGGTCAATGAACAAGGTATTTATTTTAAGGCAAGAAATGAAAAATCAATTTTTCCTTTTGTTGAAAAGCCCAAAAAGAGAAATTTAAATTTGATTAAAGCTCATTCTATTTATGATTTCAGAATAAATGCTTTAATTAAATTTAAACAAACACATCTAATGCACCTAAAGCAAGATGTCAATCTCCAAAGAATTCAGAACCAACTTTAACAGGATTCAATCAAATCTGAAATCCAATTTTTTCAACATAAAATTGAAAAAGAAATTTGTTCTGAACTTCCTTATGCCTTCTGGGATAGAATGCAACATGTCATTGATCTGCCCTATGAAAATGATTTTGATGAACGTCAGATTCCTACCAAAGCTCGACGAATTCAAATGAATGAAACCCTAAAAAAATATTGTAAGGAAGAAATTCAAGATTTAGAGTCAAAGGGTTTGATTTCAAAATCTCAATCACTGTGATCTTGTGCTGCTTTTTATGTTAATAAAAATAGTGAAATAGAAAGAGGTACTCCCAGACTCGTGATCAATTACAAACCTCTTAATACTGCTTTGAAATGGATTCGACATCTAATTCCAAATAAAAAGGATTTACTTCAAAAACTTCATTCTGCTTTGATTTTTTCTAAGTTTGACATGAAATCAGGTTTTCGGCAAATTCAAATACATCCAAAAGATCGGTATAAAACTACTTTTACAGTCCTCTTTGGACAGTATGAGTAGAATGTTATGCCATTTGGTTTGAAAAATGCTCCTTCTGAATTTTAAAGAATCATGAATGACATATTCAATCCTTATTCAAACTTCTGTGTTGTTTACATTGATGATGTTTTGATATTTTTAAATTCAATTGAACAACATTTTAAACATCTGCAAACCTTTTTCAATGTGACAAAGAAAAATGGTTTAGTGGTTTCGAAATCAAAGATTTCAATTTTTCAAACAAGAGTTAGGTTTTTAGGTCATTACATAACTCATGGAACCATAACTCCAATTGAAAGATCTTTAGCATTTACATCTAAAGTTCCAGATAAAATTTTGGACAAAACTCAACTGCAAAGGTTTTTGGGAAGTCTGAATTGTGTTTTAGATTTTTATCCAAACATCAATCGTCTTGCAAAGCCATTGCATGATAGACTAAAAAAGCATCCAGTTGCATGGTCTGATCATCATACTCACATTGTTAGACAAATTAAAAAACAAGTTTTAGAAATTCCATGTCTGCATATTGCTGATCCATCGCTTTTCAAAATTGTTGAAACTGATGCATCAAATTTGGGATATGGGGAAATTTTAAAACAAGTTTCAAACAACAAAGAATGCATAGTCCAATTTACATCTGCACATTGGAATGATTGTCAAAATAATTACTCTACCATTAAAAAAAAATTCTTTCGATTGTCTTATGCATTTCCAAATTTCAAAGTGATCTTTTGAACAAAAAATTTCTTTTACGAATTGATTGTAAATCTGCAAAAAAAGTTTTACAAAAGGATGTTCAAAATATTGCTTCAAAATAGATTTTTGCCCATTGGTAAGCTATCCTTTCAATATTTGATTTTGAAATTGAATATATAAAAGGAGAATCAAACTCGGTTCCTGACTTTCTGACGAGGGAATTCCTACAAAACAGGTCCTGATGCCTAGGAAAAAGAAGGAAGATAAGGGCAAAGGCCCTGCAAACACCGGTAAGGACAAAATCCAAGCCTAAACACCCAAACAAATACTGGCTCAAAAAGCCCAAACACTAGCCCATTCCATGGCTCAAAAACTTCTCAAACCTTCTTCAGCCCAACCCATCAAATCTTGGATGGATATGGTCCAAGAAGAATAAGATGCTGAGGCCTACAAGCATGCCCAAATTCAAACATGGGTGGAACAATTGACCCAGTCTCCAAAGCTTTTCCAGGCTCTCCAATCAATGTCGCAGGCCTCTCAACCTTCGGCCCAAATAGCTTCAGCTCAATCTTCTAGTTCCCAATCTTCCAAAAGAGCGGAAAAAGGAAAAGAAATAGTTTTTAAAAAACCAGAGATGGCGATTTCTAAAAAAACTCCATCTCAAATGATTTCCAAACCGATTTCTTCTCAAATTATTTTGAAAGATCAACCAATTTTGAGAACAAAATCAGAGTATTTGGAAAAAATGCAATTTCAAAATATTCTGACCATAGAGGATGGATTTTCTGATCAAAAACTCTCCAAGGCAGTTTTAAAATTATTTCCTAAAAATTAGTTTTACAAACTTTGGGATTTACAAAAACCTCAAAGTTTTTATCAATCTATTTTGGAAACTACTGGTTCTGCAAAGTTCAAACACTTTAAGAAAGATGAAAAACAATCTCATCCTTCTTATTCAACCTGCACAATTCAGCGCGTCATTGATCCAATAGAATGGGATCCTGAATTGCATAAGGTCAAACCTTTCCCTCCAGACCTGTATACCCAAGTTTCCCATTACAAGTTTTTTAACTACTGGGACTATCAACAGGCCTGGTTTAATATATTTTTTTATCCAAAATGATAGTTTTAGCCACTCCTGGCTATTCTTCTTTGATAGAGAATTCCAAACAGCCAAACTCCCATGTTGGTTTATTTAATGGTGGACTTACTTTGGAAACATTCCTGAAACCTTGATTCCAGAAGTCAAACCTTATTTCTACCTTTTCAAACAATATTACAAACCTTTATAAAAAGAAAAAAGATTTAATCCTTTTCTTATTTTTTATACCAAACTCTTCATTCCTTGGGTGTGTGTATGGTATTTTTCTTACAGCATGCAGCAGGATGGACAAACAATCCTTACCAGGTGATACAAAGTCAAATAGTGGGATTCATTCCTCTACAAAGAGAAAATTACCTTACAAAAGGTCAACAACTGGCTAGTTAAGCACGACTCACTTCCATGCCCTAAGGAGACTACAATCTTCTTGGCATAGAAGTCCTTTGTAATGCCCAAGCTAGTTGGTGCAAAAATAAAAGAAGAATTCTTCCAGACTATTCAACAGCTCCTGGAGAACAGAACTTCTTCTTCCAAATAAGAATCTGCCAAGCTAGACTCATCATCATTTTCATCAGACTCTTCTAAGCCCATCATTGACTTAGGAGATGACAATGTAAATGATTATTTTGGCAATAGTAGATTCTAGTATTTAGTATTTCATTTTGTAATCTTGTATTGTATTTTTAATTTTTATATTTTGTATTTACTTTTATGTATTTACGTATTGTAAATATAAAAGTAGAAACTAAAAAAAAAAGTAAAATTCAAAAGCCTACAGACTTAAAATAATTATGTCTGCCTCTTTCCTGCCTATTTTCAGCTTGCCCATGTGAAGGTCTCTCCAGCTCTCCCATGTGAAGCTCGGCCCTACTCCATATGCAGCTCATCAATCAGTCTACTACCACCAATTGCAGGCTCAAAAGTCTCCTCCAGAATGATGACCAGCCTATCTTCTGCCAGCTCCAGCTCCAATGCTCGCCTATAAGAAGACCCTCCTGTCATCAGAGAAAGGGGTTACAAACTTCAGGGAGAAATAGATTAGAGAATTTCTGTTCTTTCTTTCTGTATCCAAAAACTGTATTAAGTGATTGTAAGAGAACCTTGTTTCCTTTCACCTATACACAAACTTGTAACGTCGGCCATTTTTACTCCTTATAATTAATTTATAAAAGGTATAGATTTGGCTTTCAAACTTTATTTTAATTTATTTTCTGCAAACTAAGTATGCCCTGTGCTTGCCTCTAGTGGGATCTTACACATCCAAAAACTGTACTGCTTTTGTGCTGTGCTCAATCTTCTTCTACTCCTTCTTCTCTATATGATTTCCTATTCAGGGAATCCCAAAGGAACCATACATTTTCTTCAAACTTTTTTCTTTCTTTAAACAGTTACCTATCTGGGGCTTCCCTCTGGGCCATTCCATATTTATGTTTTCTTGCATGGTGCTTTGTGATCATACAACTGCATTCATATTGCATTTAAACATTACAAAGAACAAACAAACATTAACTATTTTAATCTAAACAGTAACTGTTTTTACTATACATTTCTGTGCATAAACAATTTCAATCTCAACAGTACTTATTTTTATTGTTCAAACTTTCAAACTATTTATATACCTGCTCTCTTACTGTGGATACCCGCCTTGTGGCTTTCATGCTCTGGTTGGTTTAACGAAACAGTAAAGTAGGATTGCATCCGCATATCTTCATTCATCATTTTTCTTATTCCATGAGGAGACAGGATCAAAAATAGGATAGTTTGAAATGAGAAAAATAATGAATGAAGATATACGGATGCAATCCTATTTTGCTGTTTCGTTAAACCAACCAGAGCATGAAAGCCACGAGGCGGGTATCCATAGTAAGAGAGCAGGTATGTAAATAGTTTGAAAGTTTGAACAGTAAAAATAAGTACTGTTAAGATTGAAATTATTTATGCACAAAAATGTACAGTAAAAACAGTTATTGTTTAGATTAAAATAGTTAATGTTTGTTTGTTCTTTTTAATGTTTAAATGCAGTATGAAGGCAGATGTATGATCATAAAGCACCTTGTAAGAAAACACAAATATGGAACGGCCTAGAGGGAAGCCCCAGACAGGTAACCGTTCAAAGTAAGAAAAAAGTTTGAAGAAAATGTATGGTTCCTTTGGGATGCCCCGAATAGGAAATCATACAGAGAAGAAGGAGTAGAAGAAGATTGAGCACATCATAAAAGCAATACAGTTTTTTAATATGCAAGATCCCACTAAAGGCAAGCACAGAGCATACTAAGTTTACAGAAAATAAATTAAAACAAAGTTTGAAAGCCAAATCTATACCTTTTATAAATTAATTATCAGGAGTACAAATGGCTATTTTCTGCTTTACACTATTCAAAATTCATTTTTAGGGGTGAACAACAGTAAATCCCTGTGTTGAACAGTGAGAGGTATTGGTACATCAGTTAGACTAGTTTTGCTAGGTTGTACTGTAGGGCAGTAAAGTTGGTTGCCATTTTCCTATTCAATACAAAGTTTTAATGTTCTAATTTTCAAAATGAATTTAGAAAACATTTTATGTAGAAATTAATCTTTCTTAAACTCTTCTACTTCTGACTCGACAGAGTCCAAACAGGTAGTTAGTTCTGATGAACTGATTATCAAATATTTTTCCAAATATATTGATAACTGAAAAATTCCCAGGATTCAGAAAAAATAGATTTACGAACCTTCCAAACTCTCTTTTCTCCAAAATTATTTTACAATCAAAACTGAAGAAAGAGACATATAAATCTCCAAACCTTTTAAAGAAATCCAACTTCTTTCTTCAAAATCTTTACAAAAATATAGGGAACGCTCCTATAAATACATTCATATAGGCCTTGTTTAGGTAAGAATAAAACCTCTTACCAGGGAAGGTCTAGATACATCGATCTTAGCAGTCCTGAGGGATCCTAGGTTCCTCAATTTCTCTGATTCTTTGTTAGGAATGGTTGAGTCCAGTCTTAACAAAGGACTAGTAAGTTTCAGCTGCTATCCAAATACAACAGTCTCTTTAAATGATAAAAATGCTTTAAAGAGCATTATTTTACAAATCAAAACTTATAACTACAAAATGCTTTCAAGGTCTATTCCAATTGCATTAATGTTTCGAGTTCATTACAAAGCAATGGTTTCTGCTTTTGCAACCAAACACCTCAAACACTCACCAAAAGGCAAAACTATCCTTCTCCAAACAGATTTATCCAAATCTAATGTTGTGATTCCTAGAACCATTCATTGGAAAGATGTAACCTTACCTGAAGAATGGATCTTAGAAGGAGCCACTCAACCTCAGTCACCAAAAAGGCCTGAGCCAAATGCAAACCTGAGAAATGTTACCCAGTTCTCGGATGAAAGAGTTAAAATGTCTTTTGATAGAAGATCAACTAGTTCCTGATTTTCTAACGAAACCTCTACCTCTTCAATAATCTACTTGGGAAGAGCCTCACAACTTCCTTCTATCATATATGCTCATGCTCCTTTTCCAAACGATCAACAGATCCAAACACGAGTCTTGCCAAGGTTTTCCACTTCTGAATTACCTAGCTCCACTCTCAGAAATGTTGACTATCAAACAACCATACCAAGAACTATTTACGATAGCCAAGTTCCAAACATATAAGAAGATAAAACACCTTCAGCCCCTTCTTCTCCAACTCCTTCTACCATTACCCAAAATATTACTGCAGAGATCAGTGTTTTGAAAAAAGAATTTTAAATTGATAAAATTCTTCTTCAAAAAGAATTTTATTCTAAAAAGAATGAGTCAAAAAGAATTTAGTTCTTTTTAAACTTTCTGAAAATCAAATATGAGATTCAGGAAAAATATTACGAATTTTGTAATGACTATAGAGTTCAAATGAAGTTTTTTTATTAGTTTCAAACATTTTATGCACATCAAAATGATATTGCATATCCTTTCAAAAAGTCTAAAAAACCAAATAAAACTGTAAATCTAGTGACAGTGAGAAATAAAAATCCTGAATGGAAGGCAAATGGTCAGATAGTCCAATCTGAACACCCACCATTGAGGAATATTTCATTTTCTCATGTTAATTCAGAAATTGAAGTAGCTCCATTCAAACTTCCACAAGAAAATGATGATTCAAAAAATTTGAAACATATTGTCTTACAGAATAATTTTTCAAACGTTAATCTTCAAACAATTGGAAAACAGTTAACGAGAATTGAACAAAATTCAACAACCAACTGTTTTACAATCTTCTGTTAATAAGTCTTCTGAGTCTGTCAAACTACCAGAACAGAAACTTAAAAATCATATTTTTAAACCCTTTCAAGTTTCTAAACAAAGCCTACAGCAGATTCAATCAAGCAAAATTGAATTTTCTCAGGCAATTCGAGATCAGTTAAGTAGGATTAAACAAGCTTCTACTTCAATAGAAACCTCTCGAGTTATTCCTGAAGCTCCTCCTTTTAGGAGTATCGGTGCAATTAATCAAACCGATATCTCTTCTGAAGAAGAGGAAAGTCAAAATGAATTTCGAAAAGATTTTCAAAATGCTTTTCAAAATGATTTCAGACCACCAAGTCAACCTCAACTCAATAGGTTGGATTGGTCAATCATTCCGAGAAATGTGGTGATGGCTCCAGATATTATCAGATAACCTGATGTCTATCCACAATCTTGATTTAATGCTTCATCTATTTATGAATGGAACCTAGATGGTATGAGTGAATACCAAGTGTTAGGTCTCCTGCAACATATGACTATGGCAGCAAAAGCCTACAAGACCCAAACTGGTAGTATGGATAAGGCCATTGCTAAACTCCTAATTGTTGGTTTCTCGGGTCAACTCAACGGTTGGTGGGACTACCATTTAACCCAAGAGCAATAATTACAGATCTTATCTGTAATTCAAACCTTTGATGATGGTACTCCTTTTTTGGATGATCTTGGTAACCCAGTCCAAGATGCTATGGCTACTTTGATCCTGACGATCTCCTTACATTTTATTAGGGATCCTAGCCATCTCAAAGATAAAAATGCTGAACTTCTTAGCAACCTTCGCTGCAGGAAGTTAAGTGATTTTCAGACTTATAAAAATACTGTTAGGTGAGAAGGTTCAAAATATAATTCCAGTTTCTCATGTTAATCAAATACTATATGATCAATTCACTTACGGTGAACTAATCAGCCTGACACAAAAAGAAGGTTTAAAAATCTATCAAGATTTAAAACTTTAAAAATATTTTAAGTGGGAACTTAAGAAAATAAGATAGAAAGTGGGAAATTTCTGTAAATAATTTAATTACAATCCTATTGAAACGAAATCGAAATCTTGTAATGGTAAATGTGAAACAAAACCTTACAGAAAATCTAAATTTCATAAACACAGAAAATCTTATAAGACTTACAAACCTGGAAAAGAAGATTATTACAAAAAATCTCATAAGTCCAGAAAATCCTACAAGCCTTATAAGAAATCTGCAAATAAATCAAATAAGAAATATCCAAAGAAAAGGTTTAAAGATATAACTTGTTTCAAATGTGGCCAAAAAGGTCACATTGCTCGTTTATGTCGGGTCAATACTTGGCTTCATGACTTAGGATTAGAGGATGAAGTTCTTCGAAAAATTTTAGCTCTTCTTATCGAATCCTCTGAATCTAGCTCTCTAAATATTTCTTCAGAAGAGAAAAGCCCTTTTCAGATTGATGAAATTGCTACTTCATCAATGTTTGAGTCAGACTCATCTAACTCTGACCAACAACCAAAATGCATTAATATGCTTACCAAAGATCAAGAAACACTCCTTGAAATAATTAAGCATATTAGTTATTCAAAACATCAAAAAGAATTTCTTGATAAACTCCTGAAATCTTTGGAAGACAAACCTGAAACTTCTTCAGCTTCTTCTATTTTACCTTCAATTTTAGAGAACAGTTATAGCCTGACAACTATTTTTAAAAAGGGTAAAAAGTTAAAAACTTATGTTGGCACTTTTTAGGATCTTCAAAAAAAAGTTAAAACAATTAAGTCCGAATTAAAGGAAGTTAAAATTAAATAATAAAAAGACTCTGAATCATTCAAACTCTTATTTCCAAACAGAAATCTGAAAATTCAAGTTCTGATTCAGATGACCCTAACGGTCCTTCTGAAGTTTAAAATCTATAAGAAATTTCAGAATTTCCTGAAAACTTTATCAATGTTTTAAGAGAAATAACTTCACAAAAATATTTAATTCAAACAAAATTCATTTTTTCAAATGATTTTGAACTGGACATAATTTTCTTATTTGATACAGGTGCTGATTTAAGTTGTATCAGATACAATTTGGTCCCAAAACGTTTTCACAAGAAAACTAAAGAAAAACTTGCAGCTGCAAATGATTCTGAATTGACCATTGCTGGTAAAGTTGAAGTCTCAGTGGTTACAGGAAATATTGCACTCAGGAATTTATTCATTCTTGTAAAAGATTTACGTTTTATGGTCATTTTAGGGACTCCTTTTATTAATTTAATCACTCCCTATAAGGTCAATGAATAAGGTATTTGTTTTAAGGTAAGAAATGAAAAATTGGCAAGCTATCCTTTTAATATTTGATTTTGAAATTGAATATATAAAAGGAGAATCAAACTCAGTTCCTGACTTTCTGACGAGGGAATTCCTACAAAACAGGTCCTGATGCCCAAAAAAAAAGAAAAAAGAAAAGAGCAAAGGCCCTGCAAACACCAGTGAGGACAAAATCCAAGCCCAAATACCCAAACAAATACTGGCCCAAAAAGCCCAAACACTAGCCCATTCCACGGCTCAAAAACTTCTCAAACCTTCTTCAGCCCAACCCATCAAATCCTAGATGGATATGGTCCAAGAAGAATAAGATGATGAGGCTCACAAGTAGACCCAAATTCAAACATGGGTTGAACAATTAACCCAGTCTCCAGAGCATTTCCAGGCTCTCCAATCAATGTCGCAGGCCTCTTAACCTTTGGCCCAAACAGTTTCGGCTCAATCTTCTAGTTCCTAATCTTTCAAAAGAGCGGGAAAAGGAAAAAAAATAGTTTTTGAAAAACCAGAGATGGCAATTTCTGAAAAAACCCCATCTCAAATGATTTCCAAACCAATTTCTTCTCAAATTGTTTTGAAAGATCAACTAGTTTTGAGAACAAAATTAGAGTATTTGGAAAAAATGCCATTTCAAAACATTCTGACCATGGAGAATGGATTTTCTAATCAAAAACCCTCCAAGGCAGTTTAAAAATTATTTCCTAAAAATTGGTTTTATAAACCTTGGGATTTATAAAAATCTTAAAGTTTTTATCAATCTATTTTGGAAACTACTGGTTCTGCAAAGTTCAAACATTTTAAGAAAGATGAAAAATAACCTCATCCTTCTTATTCAACCTGCACAATTCAGCGCATCATTCATCCAACAGAATGGGGTCCTGAATTGCATAAGGTCAAACCTTTCCCTCCAGACCTGTATACCCAAGTTCCCCATTGTAAGTTTTTTAACTACTGGGACTATCAACAGGCCTAGTTCAATACATTCTTTATCTAAAATGACAGTTTCAGCCATTCTTGGCTATTCTTCTTTGATAGAGAATTCTGAATAGCTAAACTCCCATGCTAGTTCATTCAATGGTGGACTTACTTTGGAAACATTCCTGAAACTTTGATTCCAGAAGTCAAACCTTATTTCGACCTTTTCAAACAATATTATAAACCCTCAAAAAAAGAAAAAAGATTTAATCATTTTCTTATTTTTTGTACCAAATTTTTCATTCCTTGGGTGTGTGTATGGTATTTTTCTTACAACATGCAGCAGGATGGACAAACTATCCTTACCAAATGATACAAAGTCAAATTGTGGGATTCATTCCTCTACAAGGAGAAAATCACATTGCAAAAGGTCAACAATTAGCTAGTTAGGCACGACTCACTTCCTTGCCCTAAGGAGACCACAATCTTCCTGGCACAGAAGTCATTTGTTATGCCAAAGCTAGCTGGTGCAAAAATAGAAGAAGAATTCTTCCAAACTATTCAACAGCTCCTGGAAAACAGAACCTCTTCTTCCAAATAAGGATCTGCCAAGCCAGACTCATTACCATCATCTTCATCAATAAGTTCTTCTGAGCCCATCATCGACTTAGGAGATGACAATGTAGATGATTATTTTGGCAATAGTGGATTCTAGTATTTAGTATTTCATTTTTGTAATTTTTTATTTTATTTTCTGTATTTTGTATATACTTTGGTGTATTTACTTATTGTAAATGTAAAAGTAAAAACTTTTAAAAAAAAGTAAAAGTCAATAGCCTACAGACTTAAAATAATTATGTCTACCTCTTTCCTGCCCTCTTTCAGCTCACTATGTGAAGGACTTTCCAGCTCTCCCATGTGAAGCTCAGCCCCAATCCACGTGCAGCTCTTCAATCAGTCTGCTACCACCAATTACGGGCTCAAAAGTCTCCTCTAGAATGATGACCAGCTTGTCTTCTGCCAGCTCCAACTCCAATGCTTGCCTATAAGAAGACCCTCCTATCATCAGAGAAAAGAGGTTGCAAACTTCAGAGAGAAATTGATTAGAGAATTTTTGTTCTTTCTTTCTATATCCAAAAACTGTATTGAGTGATTGTAAGAGAACCTTGTTTCCTTTCACCTATACATAAACTTGTAACCGTCCACCATTTGTACTCCTTATAATTAATTTATAAAAGGTATAGATTTGGCTTTCAAACTTTGTTTTAATTTATTTTCTGCAAACTAAGTATGCTCTGTGCTTGCCTCTAGTGGGATCTTGCACATCAAAAAATTGTACTGCTTTTATGTTATGCTCAATCTTTTTCTACTCCTTCTTCTCTGTATGATTTCCTATCCAGGGCATCGCAAATGAACCATACATTTTCTTTAAACTTTTTTCTTGCTTTGAACGGTTACCTATCTGGGGCTTCCCTTTGGGCCATTCCATATTTGTGTTTTCTTGCAGGATGCTTTGTAATCATACATCTGCATTCATACTGCATTTAAATATTAAAAAGAACAAACAAACATTAACTGTTTTAATCTAAACAGTAACTATTTTTACTGTACATTTCTGTGAACAAACAATTTCAATCTCAATAGTACTTATTTTTACTGTTTAAACTTTTAAACTATTTACATACCTGCTCTCTTATTGTGGATACCCGCCTCGTGGCTTTCATGCTCTGGTTGGTTTAACGAAACAGTAAAGTAGGATTGCATCCGCATATCTTCATTCATCATTTTCCTCATTTTAAACTATCCTGTTTTTTATCCTGTCTCCTCATGTCAAGTAAGGCGCTTACCATTCTACCAAAAGGATATCCTGTTAGTAGAGGTGCTACTTTATACTTAAATGGCCACTAGGATACCTTCCATGTAACATCTCCACGTTGGGTCCCACATAGAAGGCCACATACTCGGGCCTGCATCTCACTTATCTGCCTTTTCCTTCCTCCCCCGCGGCTCGAACCCTGGTTGGCTCTAATACCAAGTAAGGCGCTTACCATTCTACCAAAAGGATATCTTGTTAGTAGAGGCGCTACTTTATACTTAAATGGCCACCAGGCTACCTTCCAAGCAACGTTTCCACATTGGGTGCCATATAGGAGGCCACGTAAGGTTCGAAATACAATTCGAGCTTCTCATGGTAATCAAATACCATATGATTAGTTCACTTATGGTGAACTAATTAGCCTAACATAAAAAGGTTTAAAAATCTGCCAAAATTTAAAACTTCAAAAACATCTTAAGTGGAAACTTAAAAAAATAAGACAGGAAGTGGGAACTTTCTGTAAACAATTTAATTACAATCCCATTGAAATGAAATAAAAATCCTGTAATGGTAAATGTGAAATAAAACCTTATAGAAAATTTAAATTTTGCAATCTTTTACAATAATGAATAAATTCCTGAGTGTAATATTTCCTGTAACCACTGAGACTTCAACTTTGCCACCAATGGTCAATTTAGAATCATTTGCAGCTGCAAGTTTTTCTTTGGTTTTCTTATGAAAATATTTTGGGACCAAATCGTATCTGCTACAACTTAAATCAGCACCTGTATCAAATAAGACAATTATGTCCAGTTCAAAATCATTTGAAAAAATAATTTTTATTTGAATCAAATATTTTTAAGAAGTTATTTCTCTTAAAACATTGATAAAGTTTTCAGGAAATTCTAAAATTTCTTGTAGATTTTGAACTTCAAAAGGACTGTCAGGGTCATCTGAATCAGAACTTGACCCTTTGACTCTACATTTTAAATTTCTTCCCTATAATATTTTTCTAGGGTTTCATTCATTTGAATTGGTTGAGCTTTGGCAGAAATCCGACATTTATCGAAATCATTTTCGTAGGGCAGATCAACAACATGTTGCATTCTGTCCCAGAAGGCATAAGGAAGTTCAGAACAAATTTCTTTTTCAATTTTATATTGAAAAAATTGGATTTCAGATTTGATGGAATCCTGTTGAAGTTGGTTTTGAATTTTTTGGAGATTGAAATCTTGCTTTAGGTGCATTAGATGTGTTTATTTAACTTTAATTAAAGCATTTATTCTGAAATCATAAATAGAATGAGTTTTAATCAAATTTAAATTCCTCTTTTTGGGCTTTTCAACAAAAGGAAAAATTGATTTTTCATTTCTTACCTTAAAACAAATATATTTCGAACCTTCTCACCCAACAGTTTTGGCAAACTAGCTAAAAACTTTTCTTTCCAAAAAGGTTGATTTGAATCTTCACGAAGCATGATTCTGGTTAGAAAAGTATTTTTATAAGTTTGAAAAATACTTAACTTCCTGTAGCGAAGGTTACTAAGAAGTTCAATATTTTTGTCTTTGAGATGGCTAGGATCCCCAATGAAATATAAGGAGATCGTCGGGATCAAAGTAGCCACAGCATCCTGGACTGGGTTACCAAGATCATCCAAAAAAGGAGTACCATCATCAAAGGTTTGAATTGCAGATAGGATCTATAATTGTTGCTCCTGGGTCAAATGGTAGTCCCACTAATCCTTGAGTTGACCCAAGAAACCAGAAATTAGGAGTTTAGCAATGGCCTTATCCATACTACCAGTTTGGGTATTGTAGGCATTTGCTGCCATAGTCATCTGTTGCAGGAGACCTAACACTTGGAATTCACTCATACCATCTAGGTTCCATTCATAAACAGATGAAGTATTAAATCGAGATTGTGGATGGACATCAGGTTGCCTGATAATATCTGGAGCCATCGCCACATTTCTCGAAATGATTGACTAATCCAACCTATTGAGTTGAGGTTGACTTGGTGGTCTAAAATCATTTTGAAAAGCATTTTGAAAATCTTTTCAAAATTCATTTTGACTTTCTTCTTCTTCAAAAGAGATATTGGTTTGATTAATTGTACCGATACTCCTAGAAGGAGGAGTTTCAGGAATAACTCGAGAGGTTTCTGTTGAAGTAGAAGCTTGTTCAATCCTACTTAACTGATCTTGAATTACCTGAGCAAATTCAATTTTGCTTGATTGAATCTGTTGTTGGCTCTGTTTAGAAACTTGAAAGGGTTTAAAAATAGGATTTTTAAGTTTCTGTTATAGTAGTTTGATAGACTCAGAAGACTTATTAACAGAAGATTGTAAAACAGTTGGTTGTTGAATTTTTGTTTCAATTTTCGGTAACTGTTTTCCAATTGTTTGAAGATTAACGTTAGAAAAATTATTCTGCAAGACAATATGTTTTAAATTTTTTGAATCATCATTTTCTTGTGGAAGTTTGAATGGAGCTACTTCAATTTCTGAATTACCATGAGAAAATGAAATGTTCCTTAATGGTGGATGTTCAGATTGGACTATCTGACCATCTACCTTCCACTCAGGATTCGTGTTTCTCACCGTAACTGGATTTACAATTTTGTTTGGGTTTTTAGACTTTTTAAAAGGATATGCAATGTCATTTTGATGTGCATAAAATATTTCAAACCAATCAAAAAACTTCATTTGAACTCTATAGTCATTATAAAATTTATAATATTTTTTCTGAATCTCATCTTTGATTTTCAGGAAGTTTGAAAAGAACCAAGTTCTTTTTGACTCATTCTTTTTAGAATAAAATTCTTTTTGAAGAAAAGTTTTATCAATTTAAAATTCTTTTTCCAAAAAACTGATCTCTGCGGTAATATTTTGGGTAATGGCAGAAGGAGTTGGAGAAGAAAGGGCTGAAGCTATTTCATCTTCTTATGTGTTTGGAACTTGGCTATCGTAAACAGGTCTTGGTATGGCTGTTTGATAGTCAATATTTCTGAGAGTGGAGCTAGGTATTTCAAAAGTGGAAAACCTTGGCAAGACTCTGGTTTGGATCTGTTGATCATTTGTAAAAGGAGCATAGATGACAGAAGGAAGTTGTAAGGCTCTTCCCAAGTCGATTGTTGAAGAGGTAGAGGTTTCGTCAGAAAATTGGAAACTGGTTGATATTCTATCGAACGACAGTTTAACTCTTCCATCCGAGAATTGGGTAACATTTCTTAGGTTTGCATTTAGTTTAGGTCTTTTTGGTGACTGAGGTTGGGTGGCTCCTTCAAGTATCCATTCTTCAGGTAAGATGACATCTTTCTATTGAATGGTTCTAGGAATCACAGCATTAGATTTGGATAAATCTATTTGGAGTAGGATGGTTTCGCCTTTTGGTGAGTGTTTGAGATGTTTGATTGCAAAAGCAGCAACCATTGCTTTGTAATGAACTCGAAACATTAATGCAATTAGAATAGATCCTAAAAGCATTTTGTAGTTATGAGTTTTGATTTGTAAAACAATGCTCTTTAAAATATTTTTGTCATTTAAAGAGACTGTTATGTTGGGATAGTAGCTAAAACTCACTGGTCCTTTGTTAAGACTGGACTCAACCGTTCCTAACAAAGAATCAGAGAAATTGACAAGCTTAGCATCCCTTAGGACTACTAAGATCGATGTATCTAGACCTTTCCTAGTAAGAGGTTTTATTCCTACCTAAATAAGGCCTATATGTATGTATTTATAAGAGCGTTCTTTATGTTTTTGTAAAGATTTTAAAGAAAGAAGTTGGATTTCTTCAAAAGATTTGGAGATTTGTATGTCCTTTTCTTCAGTTTTGATTGTAAAATCATTTTTGAGAAAGAGAGTTTGGAAGATTCGTAAATCTATTTTTTTTGAATCCTGGAAATTTTTCAGTCATCAATATGTTTGAAAAAATCTTCGATAATCAGTTCATCAGAACTACCTACCCATTTGGAATCTATGCAGTCAGAAGTAGAAGAGTTTGAGAAAGATTGATTTCTATAGAAACTATTTTCTAAATTCATTTTGAAAATTAGAACATTAAAACTTTGTATTGAACAGGAAAATGACTACCAGCTTTACTGCCCTACAGTACAACCTGACAAAATGGGTCTGACTACTGTACCAATATCTCTCACTGTTCGACATAGGGCTTTACTGTTGTTCACCCTCAAAAATGAATTTTGAATAGTTTAAAGCAGAAAACAGCCTAACTTGGCTCTGATACCATGAGGATTTCTGTTCTTTCTTTCTGTATTTAAAAATTGTATTGAGTGATTGTAAAAGAACCTTGTTTCCTTTCACATATACACAAACTTGTAACCGTCGGCCATTTGTACTCCTTATAATTAATTTATAAAAGGTATAGATTTGGCTTTCAAACTTTATTTTAATTTATTTTCTGCAAACTAAGTATGCTATATGTTTGCCTCTAGTGGGATCTTGCACATCAGAAAACTGTACTGCTTTTGTGATATGCTCAATCTTCTTCTACTCCTTCTTCTCTGTATGATTTCCTGTCCGAGGCATCCCAAAGGGACCATACATTTTCTTTAAACTTTTTTCTTATTTTGAACGGTTACCTGTCTGGGGCTTCCCTCTGGATCGTTCCATATTTTTGTTTTCTTGCGGGGTGCTTTGTGATCATACATCTGTATTCATACTGCATTTAAACATTAAAAAGAACAAACAAACATTAACTGTTTTAATCTAAACAGTAACAATTTTTATTATACATTTCTGTGCACAAACAATTTCAATCTAAGCAGTACTTATTTTTACTGTTCAAACTTTCAAATTATTTACATACCTGCTCTCTTACTGTGGATACCCGCCTCGTGGCTTTCATGCTCTAGTTGGTTTAACGAAACAGTAAAGTAGGATTGCATCCGCATATCTTCATTCATCATTTTCCTAATTTCAAACTATCTTGTTTTCAAACTATATATATATATATATCTCTCGTAATAACAACCCAAAACATAATATTAATTATGAATAGATCAGATAAATATTGTATTTAATAAAAAAATACATTAGATTTAAAAAACTTAAGGCAAGTGTGATGGTTGCATAGATACCAAAATATACATGTGACTTAACCCATGTCATTACTGATTTACGTATATTCATCATATAATATATATTAATAAAGTCTTACCAACTATAATATAGCACAGCTTATATGAAAAATTAAACTTCATTTTTATATAATATGTTAATAATTCATGTTTTGAAACCTGAATATGGCCAATAAATGATACAATAAATGAAATGAGAAAACAAAATTAAATGAAATTTATATAATTTGTGCATATAAATTTATATATATAATTATTATATAAATCAAATTTTGATTTCCCTCAATTTCTTCTCCCTTTCACTTTATACCGGAAGGAATGTCCTGCTTTACAAAGGACAATATGTCCTTTCACTCTTCCCATATGAGATAGGCTACATATCTTACAAATTGCCATAAGATGAGCTATCCTCTTTCCTTAAAGGAGCTTGATACCAATTTTAAACACAATTTAGATTTAATTCCTTTTATTAGGTCTCTAATTATCAGAACATAATTATTGGATATACGTTAACATATACTAATATATACATAATACACATACAAAATTTAGTATTTCTATAAGAGTTAATTTAATATTTTTTTATGATACATTTGGAGATGATTCACTTACGATGGTAAATCAATACTAAAATACTACGATAAAAAAAGGGTCAAGATCCGTAGCGAAATTTCTGGAGATAAAACGAATAGATACATTCCAAGTGTTCACAGTTCCACTCAAAAAATAAGGATAATTTAGTAAAATCAACCCCCACAAATAGGGCTGTAATCGAGCCGAGCTGAGCCAAAAAGTCAGGTATTCGGGCTCGGCTTGAGAATCTAAAATTGAGCTCCAACTCGGCTCGAGCTTGTGAATTTTTGTGAAATGGTGTTTGAGCTTGAGCTCGGCTCGTGATAATGGAGATCGAGCTCGCTCAAACTCGGCTCGAATTTTGCTCGTTTGTTAAATACTCGAGCTCGTTCATTTAAATGCTCATTTGAAAGCTCAATAGAGAGCCCGCTTGTGGGCTCGACGAGGAGCTCACTTGTGGGCTCGATGAGGAGCTCGTTTGTAGACTCGATGAGGAGCTCGGAGGAGCTCGTTTGTGAGCTCGAGCTTAAAAATTACACATAAAATCCTGTTTTTGCATCAATTACAAGTTTACAACATCCAAAAAAAGTAAAACTACTAATAAATGTAATACAACCCGCCTAAATTAAACTACAAATGGCAATTGGTAAATATAATAATACAAAAAAAAAATCATAACAATACACAATGATCCAATACATTAGAAAGCACAATAATTCAACATCTAATTGCATAAAAGAAATAAAAATCAACATCAAAATCCTCCAACCTCATCTTGAACATGAAAATAACAACAAATGTAATAAAAGAACATTAGAGCCTTAAATACGACAATAAACTGGTTTAGTATTATCTTCGGTTTAATCAATTAGCAAGTCCAGCAAGTTAGTAAGGGGATGAAAGAGATATACTAAGATCCATAAATTTGAATATAAATACTACTTTTATATTCATCGCAAACAATATCCATACCTTCTAAAACTGAGCACCACTTAACTGCAGGTAATCACACTGATATCCAGGAAGGTCAAGTTGTAGGCCTTGTCATTGTAGATAAACCACGCCCAACATGCATAGCTCCCTGAAATCCGTCATCTGTTTCTTCCTCTTCTAAGGAAAATTAACACTCAACAAACACACCCATAGTTAATAAGCAAATTGATAAATTTTTAAAGCCTACCCAAAACTCAGATTAACCTAAGCATCATCACCCCTGTAACCAGTTAGCTACATGTATCCAAAATGATTTTAATATGACAAGTGAGTGGTGCTTACCAATATATACTACACCAAAAATTTGAAGTCCAAAAAGCATTCCATCATATGACAGTAGAAAAAATCATGAATAATCGATCAATTAAAACATGTCATAAAATATAAAATATGCAATGCAATAGATATTTCAAGAACATGTCATTATTCTTACCTTATTTTCCCTTCTTCCTTTGTGTTGGATTCCAAGATCCTTTATCCCATGAAGGAGATTCATATCGTCCAGTCCATCGATGTCTGTTAACTCCTTGAAATTTTGAACTTCTCTTCACAGTGGTAGCAGTAGAAACACCCCCACCACCAGTAGTAGTTTGGCCACTCTGTGGTTGTTGTTGCTGATCATTTGAGCTCAATGAAGCCAAAGTAGGTCTCTTCACCGTCTCTTAATACACTTGGTCTAGTCCCCATAGCATCACCTCCTAACAAGCACAAGTCGGGCTTTCCTGGGCTTACATGACAATTCCCAGCAGCCATTTCCATCTTTAGTTATTTTCTGTGTTGGATTCTCAGCAAAAAATAGAAAAAATGCTATTATATGATATGCTGATTCAGGTTTGGAAGCTGAATGTTAGAAGAGTAGTTATTTATAAACATGTTACCATAACTTTTTTTTTAATGCAATTTGTTTTTAGCTGTAACAACAACTTCGTTTTGTCGATGCTTACTATACCAGGCTAATTTAGAATTTGATTAACATTGAATTAGTAAAATTTCTAGGAGCCATGAATTTTGATAAAAAAAAATACAGAGAGATTGGCCAAGTAACAAACTCACAAGGTTTAATTGCCTGGTATATCTTCGCATCGAGTAGATCCGGTGGCGTGGTGATGTTGTTGCTGCGAAGAAGGAGAAGATCTTGCTGGCTGCTGCTGCTACGAAGAAATCGCTGCTGACTGCTGCTACGAAGAAGAGATGATGTCAGCTGCTGCTGCGAAGAAGTCACTGCTGGCTGCTGCGAAGATGAAGAAGATCGCTAGTTGCTACGAAGAAGAAGAAGAAGCATCATAGAGGGCGGCGGGTTGAAAATGAACTTAGGGTTAGAAATGAAAATAGAAAAAGAGGTGTGTTATTTGGTGTTGTAGTCATAAAACGACATTGTTTTATGTGCTGTAGTTTGGATTTTTTTTTTGAAATATTAATTATTTATAACAAAATAATTTTAATTAAAGTTGTATTTACTTAATAACATTTTATATTTATTTATCTTTTCTTAGTATTAAATTAACTTAATAATATATTTAGTTAATATTGTAACTATTTATTAATTTAAATAATTATTTGTAATTTTACTAATTAGAAAGGTAAGAGTTAAAACTTGATAAAATTATTAAGTTTAATTATATCTTTTCTATTATACAATTTTAATTATATTTAAAATAAATTTTAATTTTTATTAATTATAATAATTTTGAATTAATTTACCTAATATTAA
>CATIWO010147789.1:0-10330 GCA_949673435.1 Macaranga tanarius | reverse complement strand
GCACTTAAAAATATTTCACTATTCACTCTATTGCTGTCTTGCTATGCGATACAAATCATTACCGATTTCCAAAATCGATACACTTGGATTTCATTGAGTTTTTTTATACTTGTCATTTTAGCCTTTTTTTTTTTTTTTTTTGTTGATCAAGATGAAATTTTCATTCATTCAGAAGTATTACAACATTGAAGGAGCTAAATGTTAATCTCAAGCTATGCCACAAATACCTGCTCAACAGAGCAAAATGATACATGAAAATCGACAGACTAAACAATCTCAATCACTTTATAGATCTCTAGACGAGACCACATATAGTCAAATCATTCATGACTATGGATGAAAGAAGACTGTACAAACTAGAAAAAAAACCAAGAGAAAACAAAAAATAGAAGAAAAACACAAATCATTCATAACTTTATCTTCAAAAGCACAACAAAAGGAGATCGAATGACCAAAGCAAGACCCACATAAGCTTCTACATCAATGGTGGCCGAAGCAAGAAAAGCATCCACAGTAGCTTCAGCAGCTTCTGTGATACAGAAGAATGGCCGGAGCAAGGAAAGCATTCACACCGACTGGAAACTTAGAGGTCGCCTATTCCTTTGCAGTCCGAAAAAGAAAAGAGGAATACGACAAAGACTAAATCTATAATAGTAAAGCTAATATATGAACAGATAAGGCTGGAGAAGAAAACGAAGAAGTGGTTTTGGCCAAAAATGGCCAAAACCACTTCTAATACTACTAGCTGTTTAGAGTAGAAAATATCAAAGAAAAGCTATGTAAAATATCAAAGCTATCATCATTTTAGCCTTTGAACCTTGACCTTGGCTTTTATCAATGTTTCTAAATAGATATCAATCAACAAATAATTAAATTTTGTTAATTCAAGTGAGTCAAATAAGTCTTGAAAGTTATCAACGACTATTGGAATCAGCTGGCAGAAGTTGTTCTCATTTAAGCTAAGGTTTCAAGTTTGAGTTGTAATAAATAAAATCACGATAAATAGTTATTGAGCAACTTTTGCCGCCTTTATAGTTCTACACATGTCGAACTGAATTAGTTAGAGTTCAATGAATTCTGAATATCAGTGGTTCAAAAAAAAAAAATCTTCAAAAAAAAAATCTTCAAAGTTAAACAAACAATAAATTGAGCAATACTACTACTCTTCACTCATGCTCCTACCTACACAAATGTGAATAGTAAGAGTAGTAGCTCAGTAAACCAAGAGTATAAAAAAACAGCTTAATGCTTACAAAACAAACCAAATAAACTGATTTTCACACAGAATATAAACAATTTAGTTTCAGAAAGTTAGAGTTTGAAAAAATTTTGGAATATGTACTGATAGTGAATATAAGTTTCAAAATTAAGAAATAAAAAGAATTTCTTCTGTAGAACAGATTAGTAACACAATAATCACCATCACCACCTTGGCCAAGTCTAATTGTCACTCTAATCGCCAGCTCAAGCACAAAGGATGTCTCATGAATTAATTCAGATTAACATTTAATTATGATTGACGTTCTAAATTTCATACGAAGTTTTCTACAATATAATACAAAAAAAAAAAAATTAAAAAATTAATTTGTATGCTAATTTTCACAGATACATATTATTAATTAAAAAAGAAGAGGTCAAATGGCATGTTTTGGATAAAATTTTTCAAGGTATAATACAAAAATTTTAAGATAAAAAGTTCTTAATTATGTGAAAAAATTTCATGGATAAACGCGGATATAATATCAATAAATAATATGCCAAATTAAGTATTTATTAAAACGAGAATGAACATATGATAATATCGTTTCCTTTGAGCATCATGCTACTCTATGCATTGGTATAAGGATTTTTTAAATTTAGAATGAACATATTATTGTACTTGCTAGCAAAGAGTCTCCTTTGCACAACATCATGACCACAAGTACAATAACCATAGCCGTTGGATCAATTTTTAACGCCCTAGATCTCAGGAGAGAGTTTGAAGCTGCAAGCATCGGTCTTCATTTCATTCCTCGCAATTGGAAGTAGGGGTGAGCACGGTCCGGTTCGGTTTGGAGAATGCAATTCTCTGGAATTGTTCCATATTATCGGAGATTTAAAAATTAAGTCTCCGAAATTGCTCCAAATTTTCGGTTCGGGATAGTTCGGAGATTAAAAATTTCGGTTCAATTCGGTTCGAAAATCGGTTCTTCTTCACATTAGAAAATTCAGTTCAATTCGGTTCGGATATCGGTTCTTCTCCGAAATTTAAAAAAAAAAAAGATATAATTCAAATCAAATTATTAAACTACAAACCATTTCATAATTTTATTATAAAATTAAATAATTTTTAATATTTTTATTTATCATTATTTTTTATTATAAAAATTTTATTAACATGTATACAATACACTCTAATATACCATATAATTATTAAATATTTTTATGAAAATATTTATATAAATAATATATATCATTGAATAGTAATAACAATCTCATAACTAGTAAAAAGTATATTACATTATAATTTTATTATTGAAGATAAATTTAAATTTTTCAACATAAATTATATTAAAATATTTTGAAATACTATTTACTAATTTAATATTTATTTTATTGTAATTTAAAATAATTTAATTAATGATTAAATTTTTTTATTTCAAATAATTAAATTGATATTTATTATTTTAGATTAAATATTAAATTAGTAGGTCTAATATTAATAAAATGACTATAAAAATTGAAACTATACACATTTAAACAAAGTGAGAGTGTGGGAGAGGGAAAAGGGTACCTTGCGGCATTTGCAGACCACCATTGGAGCAGCAGATACAAATCGGAATCGATGAGGTTGAGAGTAAAATTAGGGTTTTTTTTTTTTTTTTTTTTTAGGAATTTAGCATAAAAAAAAATTTGCCAGTTTTTAAGGGTTTTAAGGATCAGAGAAAGAGAGAGTGCAAAGATCTGATTTTTTTTTTTTCAGAGTTATGTTTTATGTTTTTTTTTAAATTTTAAAGGAAAATTAGCTAAGAGAAGAAGAAGACAATAGTCGTTCATCATAATAATAATTGATAAATATAAGAATTATCATGTTCCTATACCTAGGAATCTAAGTCCTGAAAGGACTCTGATCAACAAGGCTAAAGAGACCTAATTGATAAGGAATTAGAACTCTCATAATACTAATCTGAATGGGACTAGGTATGTCCTTCTTATGCCTATATATAGGCTCATATCTCACATTATATTTCATCTTGAATAGACTTTCTCTAACTTAAGCATCGGAGAACCTACGGATCAGAGATCCTAGGCTCATCCAAAGTGTTCTTTTGTGCTTGTAGGTTTGAAGGAAGTCGGCATTCATCACTTATCTTACCTTACATGTATATAATGATTTTTTAATGCCTTAGGACATAAGTTTATAGATATGTATTTATTTTTATTATATTTAATTTTCATCTCATGTGAAGTGTGTGCATTTTTAAATTTGAGCTATTATTGTAGTTGTAGATGAGTATTTCTCAGTAAAAATGTTAATTAAAAAAAAATTAATTTTAATCTTTAAAATAAATTTGTCATTGGAATTTCTTACAAATATTTTATTTTTATATTAAAAATATTTACATTTAAATTTATTAGAATGGTACTCACTTATAAATTTAAAAATTTATCAGAAGCATGTTTAATTTCTTAAATTATTATATAAATATTTTTATTTAACTTTAATCAAATAAGTTAAACTAAAAATACTTTTACAAAAATTAAAAGCTATTATAAAATTATCAAAATTCATACATATTTTCACTTTTAGATATCAATATGTCTTTTTAATTTTAGCATTTTCAAAGGATAAATTTTTACATTTTATAGATATTACTACATCAGTATTTCTATTTGATTTTCATTAAATGACTGTTCGTACTAAAATTGTTAAAAATTGATAAATCTGAATGTCTTTGTCAAAATTAAAAAATTAAAATAAAATTATAAAAATTACAAATATTTGAATTTTTCTAACCAATATTCTAAAATATATGGAATAAATAGTGGAAGGAGTTAGCAAATAGAAAATAAATAAATAAGCCTTCGGAGAGAGCGACCCATATATGGTTTGGGAAAAGGGTCAAATTGGACCCTGAACTTTGGTTCAAATCTTACATTAGACATTATTATTATTTTTGGACTAAATTGGACCTTAACGTTAGATTTTTGGCTCAATTTGAACCCTCTATCCACAACACCGTTTAAAAAAAAAAAAAAACCGTTGTAATGACACCATTAAAGGTGGTGGGAATAATGGCCAAATTGGACCCTCAACTTTACTCCAAAGTTTATATTTGATCTTAATTTTTTTTGTTTGTTTCATTTTGACTTTAATCTAGTAAAGTTCAGTCCATTCTTTAAAGAATTATTGTAATTAAGTCCTAAAAACTAAATAAAAATTTAATTTTAATACTAATTAATAAAAATTAGTTCCATTAATAATAAGAATTGATGAAATTACTTTCAAAATGTATATTTATGATGTTTCTAAATTTTTTTAAGATTATTAAATTTACCTAAAAATTTTTAAAATTTTTAAAATTTTTTACAATCAAGTGATATGTATTAAAAAAAATTTAAAAATTTTTTTCTACAGTTATTAAATTTTTATAAATTTTTAAATCTATAGAAAATTTTAATAATTTCAAAAATTGGCATAAAACTAAAATTCTTAGCTACAATTATTCTAATTTGAAAAATTGGTTAGTTTCTGTTTCTACTTGCAGAACTGAAATGAGAGGTAATGGTCTCTAATTAATGGTGGGAAATGAGCAGAAGAGTGTAGTAGTGAATATAGTTTTACAATTTCTGAAATTATTAAAATTTTCTATAGATTAAATTTTTTTTAAATATTTAATAAGTGTACAAAAAAATTTTAATTCTTTTTTGAATACATATCACTTGATTGTAAAATTTTTAAAATTTTTGAAAATTTTTAGGTCTATAAAAAATATTTTAACTTTTCTTTAAATTTTTAAAAATTTTAAAATTATATTTTTATGAATTTAATAATCTTAAAAAAAGATTTAGAAACATCGTAAATATATGTTTTGAAAGTCATTTCATCAATTTTTATTGTTAATAGAACTAATTTTTAATAATTAGTATTAAAGTTAAATTTTTATTTGATTTTTAGGACTTAATTGCAATAATTCTTTAAAGAATGGACTGAACTTTACTAGATTAAAGTCAAAATGAAACCAAAAAAAATATTAATGTCAAATATAAACTTTGGAATAAAGTTGAAGGTCCAATTTAGCCCTTATTTCTGCCACCTTTAATGATGTTATTACTAACATTTGTTTTTAACGGTATTGTGGATGGAGGGTCCAAATTGAGCCAAAAAACTAACGTTAAGGTCCAGTTTAGTCCAAAAAAAAAAATGATGTCTAATGTGAGATTTGGCCTAAAATTTAGGGTCCAATTTGCCCCTTTTCCCTATATGTTTAATAGGATTTTTTTTTTCACCAAAATCAGCTGTATAGTAAGTTATATTAAATAGAGCGAATCTAATTAAATATAAATTACTATAATTAGAGTAATATACATTTGTATTTTTTCAATCATTTATAATTAAAGTAATATGAAACCTTAGTAGAAATATTAAAGGTCTTGACTTAGAATTTCAGCTCTCACTTTTCATTAAAAAAATTATAAATTTATTTTTATAAATTGTGGAGTGTAAAAATGTTCACAATTTAGTTAGCACCTATTTTGAATTGAACTGAAAAGATTGAGATTTTAAACGGGTTAAATCAAAACATAAATCATTTTAAATGATAAATTGATAATTGGTGATCAATTAAAAGTTTTTAGTTTTTTATTTTAACCACTAAATTCTATAGTAATTTTTAATTCATATAATAATATACTTTATACTTAACTAATTTTTCAAAATGACATATAAAAGTTTATTTTAACCCATCTGTATAATTCAAATATATATATTTTAACAATCCTATATATTCTTTAAATAATAATTAAATAAAAAATATTAACAAAAATTTTTACAATAACATTAATTTTTAATTATATACAATATTGATTGATTGATAAAATACTTTTTATAAAAGAATGAGTGCGTACCAATATTCTCTTAAATAAATTAATTTCACAAATATTATATATATATAATAAATTAATTAAATATGCATTAAATATAAAAATTATATATTTTAAAAAACATTATATCATATGCAGTTTGGTTGATTGAAACTACCCTAAATTTATTAATATCAAAAACTGAAATCAAAATCAAAATCAAAACCTAAAAAATAAACAAAAATTTAAACCTAAATCAATAGTTAGGTTAATCAAAATTTTCACTTAGTTTGATCGATTTGAGTTTAATTTTTGGTTTGATCGATTGACCAACTACCAATTAAATAATGATGTCTTTTAATATGAAAATTTCAAAATTTTCTTGCATGGGTGATGTAGTCTATTAGAAAAGCTGGTGTACATTTCTTTGCTTCTGTATATGGTGGAGATTTCCTCATTAAAAAAGATAGGAAAAAAAAAAAGTTCCTTTTTTTTTTTTTTTTTTTTTTCTAAAGAGGAAGACGGAAAGTACAAAAGAATTATGAAACGGAAATATGTTGCATTTGGTCAGCTTTGGTTCGTCTGTGTTGCAATGCGTCACTACTTACCTAACTATCATGACTATTCATGTAGAAAATTTTGCATTATATACATGCATGGATTACTGGAAAAAAATCTTGGATAAGTACTAATGCATTTAATTTCCACAACATGATGGATCCATATAGGAAACTAGAAAAAAGTTGTGAAGGAAAGTAGAAATAAAGTTGATTATTGATGGTGTGCATGGAAGAATTCTTGCTTTTTTCTCCCCTAATAATTAACAATGGTCTCCTCTATCAATCCCTCAAATATTCTTTAATCTACTCTTCATGCTTGGATTTCGTGACAATGTAGAAATAAAGTTCAAGGTGCGGTCGTAAAGAAAGAAAAAGGAATTAACAAAAGTTTGTTAATAATTAAGGCCTATTTGGTTAAACTGTTTATATCAGCGGATAATTGATAGTTGTTGTAGTTAATTGATAATTGGTAGTTGATAAATATGAATTGTTAAATTCCATTAGTTGTTGCTATTAGTATGTCAAATGACTATTAAGAATATAAATTATTTTTAAATATAATTTGACACATTTCTTATAATATTTGTTAATTATGTAAATTATTTAAAAAATACATAATAATAAATAATAATTTATTATCTTTAATTTATTTATTATTAGAATTATTAATAAAAAATATTTGAAAATTTGCTTTAAAATATAAATCTTATTAATATAAATTTCTAAAAATATTATAGGTATAAATATTATAATTATTTAAGTGCTAATTATAATTTAAAATACTACTTATTTTATTATAAATTATAAAAAATAATTATGTGCATTTGATCTAAAAAAAAGTTAGTTGTTATTAATTATTTCAATAAGGGTAATTTAGTCTAAATATAAAATAAAATAAAATTAATTATTAGCTGTTGAAAAAAACCTTCAAAATAGAGATAACAAAATTTGTAACTATTTTGGATAAAAACAACTATCAGCTATACATATGTAGAAATATCATCAAACATTCAAAATGTAGCTGATTGAATTAAAATCTCTATCAGTTAACTACATCATCAGCTAAATCAATGTACTAACATGTACCATCTGAAGGTTTTATTTTTTAAGAAAGATAACATTTTATTCGTTAAAAATTAAAAGTATATTTTAATAAAAAATAACAAAAATAATACAATTAAGATATATCAAAGTAAAACTTCACTCAAATTATAAAATTTCTTATTATTATTTTTCAATCACATTGACATGTTTCGTTTGATTTACAACTTGGTAATCCGTATCCACTCAATGACTTTATTTAGCCATAAATTAACTCGCTAAATTTTAAATGGATTTGATTGTAAAAATACTAATAGAAATGTAAAAAAAAAAAATGCAAACTCTATTTAAAAAACCACAAAAATTCCTTAAAGGCAAAAATTCCACGAAAAAGGATTCAAAAATTTCAATAAAAAATTAAATAGAACAGAAATCCATATTTATTTACTGTAAAAATAATAAAAAGCAAATAAGCTGATCGAAAAATATGATCAACAATAATCAAAATGAAAGTTTTGAGAGAAAACCAAAAATTAAGAGAAAATAGAGAAAAGATACGACTTTTATCTTCTGAAGTTAGGATCGATTATACAATTTTGTAACCTTCAAATGTAGAATATATTCATTATATATGGTCTAAATTTTAGTGTATATATATACTTTACTTACGATAAGCCTTTGTACGTTGGAATGTAATTTCTTTTTTCAAAAAATAATATTGTATATATATAATTACATTCACATGCATACACTAATTATACATGAAGTCCTTTGTCCTATTTACCTGATGGGATCTTAGGGGAAAAAAACCTTTTTATGAATTGTTTCTTTTTTCTTTGTTTTTATTTTTCCTATAAGCAAATTTAATTTATTTGATTTTGAGATGAAAAATCACTTAGTACAAAAACACCAAGTAAGTGATATAAAAAAACTCATCCCTAAAAAATAAACAAATAATAATTTTTTTCTTTGAGAACTTGTCCATTTTCGAATCCTCGAAGTAATCACAAAGATGTGTGTGTGTGCATAGAAGGGGAATTAAATTTGGCTTTAGGAACCAAGGGATGGAATTCTTACGCAAAACATTTCTAATAGATAGTGGGTTTAGTATGACTGCAATTAAGCAGTAGTATTATTAATATCTCCATTAAAATAATTGACCTCTAATGAGAAAATTAGTAAGTTCGAGGAAGCTAACTGTCTTCATTGCACATCCAAGACTACAATTTTGAAACATATTAACTAGAAAAACGCTACCAATATCCCCCCATTTTTCATATATTTCCAATATAATTTAGCCACAATTTTTAAACAAGCCAGCAAGTAACATTTTGAAAAAGGGGCGGCAAAAAAAAAAAAAAGAAATGTTACGGTGGTGCTGCTAACACTTATTTATTTTTATTTTTTTAAATATTTGGTTGCTGAGAAAATATGAGAAAAATAAGATCATATTTGATTTTATAAATTTGAAAAAAAAATGAGTGGGAAAGGTAGTACTAAAATGTGTCATATGTTTTATTAAAATCAGTTTGCAATAAAAAAAAATCAAAATATTTAATATATACAGGACATCATATAGATGTCATTGATCAGCATTTTAATAGAAGATGAATTGGCAAATAATTTTAGATATTTTTATGTGATTAAAATTAAAATAAAAAATTTAAATAACTATTTAAAATTTCAATGTCATAGTGAAATCTAATAAAAAATATGGGAGCGGATGAAAATTACCCAAAATTTTGACAGAAACATAAAATTTTTTATAAAAATAATTATGTTTTGTTAGGATAATGATCTTAATATACTCTTTCTATAATAATAGTATATCTATATAAATAAAATTAAAAATTATTCGAATAATTTTTATTTATTTATATATATGTATATTTTGTTTAGTTATATTTAATTATTCCATTTATATACATGCATGTATGTATATATCAAAGAAAAATCTTAATTAATAATAATCATAGTTTGAGGAAAATGCATTCCGTGGGAGTAGGTAACTCCTAACCGCAACCATTTGCCTGCCAAGTGCCAACTCCATTAACATGACATAAAAATTATTATAATTGTTGCTTTTAATTGAAAAAACAAAATATAAAAAATTTGAACTTATTAGGACGATCATATATGTTCACGTTTTTTAGTTATTGATATTTCTTTTTGCAATTGAATTATAAATGTGGCTCATGTTCAACTAGACTTTTCACCACAAGGCACGTTGTAAGTGTGCATTAATCATTATTGGTAATTGGCCAAATACATAGATAGTTTCATCCGTGAGCTTTGCTTCATTAATTTAATCCTTTTAACACTCAAATTTCATTTTCTCCTTTGCAACCACTCAACTTTTATTTTTAACCTAATAAAGTTCTAAATTTGTACTTTTAGTTCAATTTAACACCTAGCTAGCATATATGTTAAATGGCTAAACGAGTGATATCAATCCATGTTAAGCGCTTGAATGCATTAGATGAGCCTAATTGTATGTTATAATGTATGTGTACATGAGATTTTAAAAGAAACAAACCTTTACTTGATTTCTTTAAAAAAAAATATTGCATGACTTTTACTCAAAATGAAGACATGGTTCTTGTTAATTCTTTGAACAATTGAGTGCACTAAAATTATCATATGACCAAAAAGATATTTTGCTTCCT
>CATIWO010147726.1:0-14925 GCA_949673435.1 Macaranga tanarius | reverse complement strand
AACCAAACACCTCCCACTCACAATAAAGCCAAGCCATGCATATAGCTTGAGTGTGAAACACTCAAGCTATAGCATTGCATGTGACTTGAGTGTGAGACACTCAAGTTATAACTAATAAAATAATGTTGGTTTTATTTGAGTTAGTAGAGTGTGTAGAGACAACTCTCTCACTCCTTATGCATGTGAATTGAGTGTAAGACACTCAATACATAAACTATTATCATATTAGCTTTATTGATATAGTTAGTGGAGAGTGTAGAGATAACTCTCTCACTCCTTATGTATGTGAATTGAGTGTGAGATACTCAACACAAACTATTATCATATTAGCTTTATTGATATAGTTAGTGGAGTTAGTAGAGAGAGCTAAGTCATAACTTCATTTGCACAAATTAAAGAGAATTTTTGATATCAAGCCAAAGGAGAGAAAAGGATTGAGAGAGTCTTCTTCCTTCTTCTTCTTCAAGTGTAGAGATATCAAACAATACACAACTATTGTGTACTTTCTACTTCTAGTCCATCATCCATTGAAGGCTTTGTCCCATACATCCTAGCTTGGTGAAGTTCTTGCAAGCACCTTGGGTCCAAGAGGAGAGGCTTGTGGAAAGAGCAATACCAACCTTGGAAGTCTTCCTTACCAACTCGTGTGTCTCAAGCTAGAGGCTTCACATTTTGGGAGCTCGGAGCTTGTAGATCAACATCAACTAAAGCTTGCCGAGCATGCTACTAACTAGGGAGTTATGTAAGTGTTACTAAATCCCTTAGTTACTAGGTCTTATTTTTGAAAGAATGACTTGGTTGATTTGTTAATGCCATATTGTCCTTGGTGCATGTTTAGCTATGTAAGAGTGCATGTGATAAGATCTATAGGCTTGGAAGTATTTAGTGTTTGATGCAAATGTTACATGCAATGAAAAATTTTAAATTCCGCATTTTTATTGCTACACTATCATACTTTCCTTCACAAATCAAGCTAATAAAGGGCGCAAGTAAGTTGTATTTAAATCGGGAGATTGGTTTTAGGTACATACGCGTAAGGAGAGGTTTCCTTCCTAAAGAAAATCTAAGTTGCAATAGCATAGTGATAGTCCATTTTAAGTGGTGGAGCACAATAATGACAATGCTTACAAGCTTGATTTAAAAGGTGAGAGTAATGTGAGTGCTACTTTTAATATTACTGATTTAGTTCCTTTTAATTTTGATGTAGGTTTTTATTCGAGGATGAATCTTCTTGAGGAAGGAGAGAATGATGAGAATCAAGGTCAATAAAGAGGGTCAAAGGATCCTTTACAAGGAATTGGGGGTCCAATGTCAAGGCTTCAAGTCAAATATGCTAACGTGGCACTTTCAAAGTTGATTTACAACCTTTTAACTAAGGAAAGTATGCATTTTGAAAATTTCAAAGTGGAGGAATCATCACCAAGGCTTGTCAATGTGTTTTTGGTAAGTTTTCAAGGCTTTAAAGGAGTTTCAGGGTTAACACGCCCGTGTCCCAAAGTACATGGTCGTGTTGGAGGTGCTAAAAATGACCAGTAGGGTACACGCCCATGTCCGTGCCTGTGTTTACAACACACCCTGCAATACGCCTATGTTCTTGCCTATTTTTGGAGGTTTAAACACGGCCGTGTTGCATGTTCTGAGTCAAATCCAAATTAATTAGGGTTTTATTATTTTTATTCCTATTTTAATTGTTAGGGTTTAGTTTAGGAGTCCTAAGTTCAATAGGATTTTTATAGCCTTTGTTTTCCTATAAATAAGCATCATTCTTGATGTAAAAATAATTAAGTTGGAGATCAATAAAATTTCTAGGAATTTACTTCCTTTGGCTCTTACATAAACTAGATTGACTTTATCAAGTTAATTATTTATGGTAGTCATCCTTATTTCTTATGATCCTCTTCTTTTTTTCTTTGTTCTAGGGTGTGGCCGAAAATACTCTAAATTAATTTGATTAATTTATAACGAAGGGTCTTATGTTTAATATACCTAAAGTTTGAGCTGGTTGATTCAAATAAATTTAGGGTTTTTTTCTTTTTTGGGTCTTATATTTAATATACCTAAGGTTTAGGTTGGTTGATTCAAATAAATTTAAGGTTTCTTTCTTTATCTTTATCCTTTATTGTTAATTATTTATTCTGTAAATTTTGGTATTTTTTTGGACGTGTGTGGGTTAATTTGAGATTGTTAGAGTTTTCTTACCAAGATCATATCATAATCACAACCAAAATAAATTATCCACCTTTGCCTAAAATTGGTTATATTTTCAGTAACAAGGACCTTAATTTCAAACTTATTGACAAAGTTGGCTTTTGTGAATTCTCCAAATTGATCCTTTAGTCTCTCATAATCAACCTTCACGTGCCTAATTTTCAGTGATGATATATCACATAATCAAAATACACTCATAGATTAATTTTGAAATTTTTACACAAAATTTCCACTTATAAATTAATCCATGAAACGTGGCAAGAAAAATAAAAATAATATAAAATAACATTTTAAAATACCAATATAAAAATAATAAAAATTTTTAAAACTTTTTTCCTCTTATATAATTCTAAAAAAATAAAATATTTTTATACTCTTAATTAATATTTTTAGTATTATAAATTTTTTCTTTTTCTTCTTTATTTCATACTCTTTTTTGCTTGATGTCTATTTGAAATTTTTAAAACAATGCTATCAAAAGTTGAGAAGTGAATTTTAAAATAATTAAAATATAAAATTTTGAGTTAAAAATTAAAATTTATAAAAATATTTAAAAATTAATTTTTAAAATTATCTTGAGACTAGTGAGATGATGATTTTAAAATATCTTTTATATTCTATTTTTTATACAGAAAATAAAATAAAAATTTTAACAGGTGTCAAATTTATTTTAAGAAAATTTGTAATTATTTTTTAAGAATGCAGTTAAAATTTTAAAATAAAGTAAAACAAAATTAATACAATTTATAAATTTAAAAATAAATTAACATAATTTTAAAAATATGATATAATTTATTGATAATTCACTCTTAAATTTGGATAAACCCAATCAATTTTCCTAAACAAAAATATGGAAACATCTTATTCATACCAAAGAAGAAAAAGGTCATCAACACCACTATTCTTTTCCTTTCCATCGTACATTACAAGGGGAAAAATAGTTCCTCTCTTTTTATTTTTCTTTTCCTTTTCATTTAAATTTTGATTTTCAATGAATTTTTCGAACGAAGGGAAATTTATCAAGTGCATGACAACTAGAGATGGCACTTGTTACATGTTTATTTTTGCCCAAGAAAATTCAGCCTATAAGACAATCAAATATGTCTACTTGATTCAGCCACACAATTACCTACAGACAGTTTGCACTAAGGCAGTTATGTTTTTCCAAGCATATAACAATACAACAATTAAATCAAAGCAACACAAAGTTTACAGGAATCACTCCCAACCTATTATTTATTCACAAAATAACCAGAAAATACAATGGGACTCCTTATATAGATAATCCCAAGGCATCACATGCCTATATATACAAACTAATTACAAGGAGCAATCATCGTATGGAAGTTTTTTGCCTTAATTTATAACCACCTAGGTAGTTGACACCCCCAACTGCTAATAGAGATCTTTAAACATCAATTCCTGTAGACATAACAACCAACTCTACCATGTAGGCTGCCTGTTACCAAGGTATATTTGAATCCCATAAATTTAGGATGCAACCATAACTGTTCGTAACAGTTACCTTGTGTCAATACTGAATTAGCTAGCCTCAAACTAAATTTGTTTGAATGCTAATCCTTGCACCCATGAATTTAGGCTGCCTGGCCAACTGCCAATGCCAACCAACACACTTGTGCCATACTACTAAATAGCTAGCATAAGACTTAGATATGGTAGCTTGCATTCTGCCTCAAAGTTCTCACCATATTGCTTGCATACTTTGACCTGATTTGTGCCAAGGAGCAATGACTAAATCCTCAGCCAAGACTTGCTTAACATCTAAAGGTCTTACAAACCACCCCCACCAGTTGAACTTCACATCTTCTTTGAGTTGAGGTAGGATTCAATCTGCTTCTCAAACTACCATAAGGTAGTATCCCTTTCCCATATAATATCTGATTCAGACTCTCCTTTCCATTGAACTGGGAACTCAAACCTTCTATTTTTCTTAGCTTGCCTGAAGGTTTTGTGGTCCGAAATCCTTCCACATCCTTAGTAAACTGTTTCCTAACAACTGGTGGAGCACATTTTGACTTGATCCTTGTAGGATCTGTGCTATCTTCATGAAACCTGTGTAAGAAACTCACATGAAAAGTTAGGTAGACTTTAAACCTTTCAGGTAGCTTTAGCTTGTAGGCCACATTGCCCGTTTGGCTAATAATCTCAAAGAGGCCATTATATTTAGGAATCAGTCCTCTGTATACTGACTTGCTGCTAATTTTCTTCTAAATTTGGGGAGTCAATTTTAGCAACACTTTATCCCCAACATTGAATTTAAGTGGTTGGCGCTTTCATTCAGCATACTTTTTCAATCTTTTGGCTACCTTTCGAAGACTATCTTAGACCTCATCAAACATTTCTTGCTTATGTCTTACATACCGATAGGCTATTGGACACTTACCCTTAGTTCTTTATTTGGCAATCTCAATAGAAGTGCTGGGCTGCTACCTTAAAATAAGCTTAAAAGGACTTGCCTCTGTCAAAAAACACTTATACAAATTATAACAAAATTATGCACTATTTAGTAGCTCCAACCAATTTTTTTGACTTGCCGATACATAGTGTCTCAAATATTCCTCCAGTAAGTGATTGATCTCTTTGGTTTGATAATCAATTTATGGATGATTTACTATGGAAAACTTCAGGTTTGTCCCCATCATGTTGAATAAGGAAGTCCAAAATCTGCCAGTTAATCTTGCATTACGATCACTCACAATGCCATTTGGCAAACCAAATTACTTTACTATATTGCAGTAAAATAATTTAAAACAACATCTGATGGGTAAGCCAAAGGTGCAACCATAAAAAAAATATACTTTGAGAACTTATCAACTAAAACTATGACAGAAGATAAGTTATTAATTTTAGAAAAGCAACTAATAAAATCCATAGAATTAGAAACCTATGGTTTTTTAACAATTGGGAGCAGTTAAAGAAGCCCAACTTCCTTCTTCTTCTTAATTTTATCTTGTTAGCACACAAAATAGGTTTTGACATAGGCTTCGACATCATCCTCTATTTTTAGTCAGATATAAGAGCAGGATAAAAAGGCTAGCATTCTTTCAACTTTGGGGTAACTAGCCTACTGAGGGTCATGAGTCTCTTTGAGCAATTCTCTGTATAGTCCACCTGAGGTAGGTATAAAGATTCTCCCCCTTTAAAGATGAGGAGGTCGTCTTTGATCCAATACCATTGGATTGTCCCCTATTTGACCTATTGTACTAACTTTTCATAGGCAATATTATTAGCACCAAGGGCTTTAATCCGCTTCAACATATCTGATTCAACTATAGTAATAGAGTAGAGTGTCCAAACACTTCTTTTCGACTTAAAGCATTAGCACCTTGAATATGTCAACTAGGTTTATGCTCCTACATAAAATCATATTCTACTAAGAATTCTTGCTAATGAGCCTGCTTAGGAGACCACTTCTTTTTAATTTTGAAAAATGTGTTGGCAACATCATTTATCCGTATAATGAACCTAGATCTCAGTAAGTAGACTCTCCAAACCTATAAGCAATGTACTACAACCATATCTTTTTCTTATAAGCACTATATCTTTACTCAGCTGTGTTGAGTTTGTGACTTTCAAATGCTATAAAGTGGCCATCTTACACCATAACTCCACCCAGAACTTTTCAAAGGCATATATGTGCACTTTAAAGGGCAATTCAAAGTCAGTAGCCTAAGGACTGGTTTAGATGCAATGGCAGTTTTAAGCTTGTCAAAGGACTCTTGACATGCATCAGTCCATACCCACTTCTCATATTTCTTTAAGAGGTCTATCAAGAAAGTATCCTTTTTGTTAAACTAATGAATAACCATAACTCTAGGCATCAAATGCCTATATGTAGAAACTGATTACAAGGGGCAATTGTCACATGGCAGTTTTCTGCCTTAATCCATAACCATCTAGGCAGTTGACACCTCCAACTAATAGAGATCTTTGAACATTAATTCCTATAGATATAGTAACAAATTCAGCCATGTAGGCTGCAAGCTACTAAGGCATATTTGAATCCCACTAATTTTGGATGCAACCATAACTGTTCGTAACCACCACCATGTATCAATACTGAATTAGCCAGCCTCAAACTGACTTTTTCCGAATACTAATCCTTACACCTATGAATTTAGGCTACTTGGCTAACTGCCAATGCTAGCTAGTACACTTGAGCCATACTACCAAATAACTAGCACAAGACTTGAGCATGGCAGCCATAATATGAATGTTGACAAAATAAAATTATTTTAATTAAGAAAACTTTTGGAAAAATATTTATAATTTTCTATTAATTATAATTGATGGAGTTGAGGTCCAGTGAGAGAAAATTAATTTTGTGAAGTATAAAAATTATTTTTTAAGTCATTTTAGTAGTTAAAATATAATTTTAATTGAATTTTTTATTGAAACAATTCATAATAAATTGTATATTTATTCGAATATTATGATTCCGGTCTTGAAAATTTTCTAAAATTAAGAAGAACCCCTATATATATTATTTGATATATGATTGTGTCTTGAATTTATATTTTATTCCTATATGCATTTTATTTTATAAGTGTTAGCTTGAGATTTATTAACTATTAAATATTTCTTTTTGTTCTTTCCTTAATGTGTTTAAGGAACATGTCACAAGTAAAGAGAATGCAGCGAATTGATGACTATAGAAAGCTTAGAAGAAATAGACCTGATCCTAATCGGGCTTGGACTATTAGTACTCCTATAGTCTGTAGAACTACAGAACAAAAAAAAGACTTAGGTGGTTAATAGTGAATCTCGTTGGATATGAAATGAAGTTTGAGGATACTTTGATTAAACTTATCAAAATTTTCAACCACAAGCTTCAAGAAATAATTCATAAGGGAAAAGTATTAAGTGATGATTATAAGTATCATTCCTTATTGTCCACTTTGCCTTTGAATTTTCAACAAAGTCTGATAAATTGTAGAATAAAAGGAAATGATAAGGATTATGAAGATTCGAATAATAATCATTGTCAAATATTAAGTGTAAAGACTATATCTTATGAGAAATTAGTTTACTTATTTTTAGAGGAAAACACTTGGAAAAATTTAAATAAGACCTCCAAACTTGCTATTAGTCCAAACTTAAGAATTTCAAAAGGTTATAGCTCTAATTTTCCTTGGTTGAACAAAATAGTCCTAAATATTATGGATAAGAAAAATTTTGAACATTCAATTCTAAGAAAAATTAAGTATAACTAGTTGTAGTGAAGTTATGTATATTGTTCTGTATTATTGATATTTATAAAATATGTTTTTTTTTTGCGTATACTATGAAGTATTTGTTTAATTGTATGAATTCTTATGTTATTACTTCATAATATGGGCATTTTATGATTGGCAGAATTCATAGGAATTCTCATCTAGAATTATGATAGGCACAATTTAAATTAAATTATTAAATTTTGTCATTTGAAAAGATTGATGATTGGGAACATAGTGAACTTTCTCATTTAATTCATATAAAAATATTTTAATAATTTAATTTGAAATTGCAACTCTATGATGTATATAAATGATTGCATTTATAATATCTCGTATAGTTTATGACTAACTATGGCATCCAAGAATATCATAGTGGAACTAAATAAGGGTGAGAAATTGAATGGTGATAATTACAACATATGACACTTGAAAATACAATATGTCCTTGAAGACCAATAAGCTTTAGAGGTTATTAATAATGCTATAAAGGAGCCCAAAGCCGATGAGGAAAATGTGAACAACGTGTAACATAGGCGCGATATGGCTGCTTTTAATGCTTGGAAAAAGAAGGATTCCATTGCTACAGGAATTCTTATAAGTTCCATGAATGATGATTTGGTATACAAGTACCAGCAGTATTCGACTGCCAATGCAATGTGGGTCACTTTGAGGGAGAAGTTTAGAGGAATAATTGTCTCCAAACTAAGGCATTTGGCCATTAAGTTTGACACTTATAAGAATATCCCCAATAATCCTATGAAATAACACTTAAGGGATATGTTAAACATGATCATGGAACTTAAAGCAGCTGGGCATAACCTCACTGATGAACATCAAGTTCAAGCTATTATCTGGTCTCTCCCATATAGTTGGGAATATATGAAAGTGAATATGCTTCATAATGAGAACATTAAGATCTTTGTTAATATTACACGTCGCTTGGAATTGGAAGATAAGCGCTTTGAGGCTGCCAAGCCAAATGCTCATGCATATATCGTTGAATCAAGTTCCAAGAAGGTTTTTGGATTTAGGCACAATAGGTTCAACAATAATTGGAAAGGCAAAGGCAAAATGAATGAGACTAGATGTGGACTAAAGAAAGGAAATAAGCAATTTAAATATAAAAGAGGAAAGTGTGCTGGAAGAAAGAATAAGACTAAAGAGACTTGTTACAATTATGGTAACCTGGGTCATTTTGCTCGTGAATGCACTGAGTCTAAAAAGGTATTGTCTTATCTAACTTCTTCCAAAAGAAGCTATGTTTCTAAAATTTTTATTTCTAGCACTGTATTGCTCACTGAAACTCATCTTATGTGGAATGTAGACTCAGGAGCCACAGATTATGTAACTAGAGATAAAAATGAATTTGTAGAATTTCATCAAATTCCAAGTGGAACTAAGTGGATCTATGTAGGCAATAATGCGAGAGCTGAAGTTAAAGGAATTGGCACATACAAATTGGATTTGCAAAAAGGCCAAATCCTATACCTACATGATATTCTTTATGCTCCTGACATTCGATGAAATTCAGTCTCTATACTTGCTCTATTAAAGTTAGGATATATTTTGTATTTTCTAGGTGAATGTATTAAGATTACCCATAGTACTGTTTATTATGGTTGTGGATATATTATGGATAATTTTATGGTGTTGAACATAAACTATTGTAATAGTAATTGTGGTATTTATTTTTCCTTATTTACTAAATCTAGTAATAATAATATGGATGCACAATTATGGCATGCTAGATTAGGGCATATTAGGCAAGATAGAATGAATAAACTTGCTCGTGATAGTTTTTAGGATCAAACACAAAATTTGAATTACCCACTTATGAATTCTGTTTATAAGGAAAAACTACTAGAAAACCATTTGGAAAGGGCTATCCTTTGTAACTAATACATTATGATATATGTAGACCAATGAGTGTCAAAGTAAGGCATAGAGCCTTATATTTCATTACATTCATAGATAAGTTCACTCGATATGGTCATGTCTGTTTAATCTCCCATAAATCTGAAGCATTAGATTGCTTTAAAAAATATATAAATGAGGTTGAGAATCAATTAGATAGAAAAATAAAAACATTAAGGACTGATCAAGGTAGGGAGTATCTATTTGAGCAATTTAAAGAATTATGTAATGAAAAAGGAATGGTAAGGCAATTAATAACTCCTAGAACTCTACAACAAAATGGTATTGCTAAGCGAAGGAATCAAACTTTGCTTGAAATGGTTAGGTCTGTGATGGCACAAGCTAATCTCTCAATTAGTTATTGGGGTGATGCTTTATTATCCGCTACCTATATACTTAACTGTGTGCATTCTAAATCATTTTCCTTTACACCTTATGAGTTATGGACCGATAAAAAACCCGACATGAATGAGTTGCATCCATGGGAATCTGCAGTATACATTTTTTAAAATTTCCACAAAGTTAGTAAATTAGGATCAAGAGTAAAGAAGTGTATCTTTATAAGATATTCTAAAAACTCAAAAGGTTATGTGTTTATTAGTGAGGATTCTGATTGAAGATTGACTGAAATTGAGTCATGTAATGTAACTTTCCTTGAAAATCATTTCCCTTTGAGGGATGATGTTGATAAATTTCATCATTTATTTGAGATGGATGATAATGATGAGACTGGTACAAGTCAACATATAGTTAACACATAAAATATAGTACCTAGTCCTATTTTAGACAGTGGGAACATGCAAGAATTGCTTCACTTATCTCAATTGAGTGGGAGATATGAGACTGAAACTAATCCAATTTTAAATTGGTGAAAGTAATGATTCTTAATTACGCTAGAGTACACGATTTAAAACTCCTAAAAAGCATTTTTCAATTGAGAATGAAGTCTATATTGTCACTTTTGATGATGATGAGGAACCTAAAACTGTGAAAAAGGCATATAAGTGTCATGCTACGGAAAAGTGAAAGGTTACATTAGAAGAGGAAATGGAATCAATAAGAATGAATTAAGTTTAGAACTTAGTTGATTTACTGCCTGGCCATAAAGCTATTGAGAATAAATAGATTCTCAAAATTAAGTGTAAGGTGGATAGTTCTATTGATAGGTATAAACCTCTACTTGTGGTGAAAGGTTATACTCAATAAGAGGGTATAGATTATGAGGAAACTTTTTCACATGTTGTTAGGTTTACCTTTATTCACCTTATCCTAGCTATTATGGCTTATATGGATTTAGAATTGTATTAAATGGATGTAAAAATGGCTTTTCTTAATGGAGAACTAGACAAAGAAATCTACATAGAACAACCAATAGGTTTTATCATTAAAGGCCAAGAGGGAAAAGTATGCAAGCTCCAAAGATCCATTTATAGTCTTAAACAGTCATTCAAATAATATTCCAATATTGTCAGAAGTCTTATATATGCTATGTTATATACTCACATAGGTATTTATTTTGCTATTGGATTAGTTAGTCGATATCAATCGAATCCTGGACGAGAGTATTGGAAAGCTATAAAGAGGATTCTAAGGTATCTCAAAGGCACTATGGATTATTGCTTGTGTTATTAAAGATCAGATTGATGTCTAATTGGATATTCAGATGCTGATTGGGGAGGAGACCTTGATCAACATAAATCCACTTCTGGCTATGTTTTCTTACTAAATAAAGGGGCCATTTCATGGAGTCATAAGAAATAGACATGTATAGCCTTGTCAACTATAGAAATTGAATTTATTATATGTTCAACTGTAGTTCAAGAGGCTATTTGGTTAAGGAGATTCTTTATGAATTCAGGATTTCAAAATGGTTATGAAGGAGCCATTACTACTTAATGTGATAATTAAACAGTGATTGCTTTTACAAAATATCCCAAAATATCATAGTAGGACCAAACATATAGATACGAAGTATAACTAAATTAGAGACATTATAGCCAAATGAGAAGTAGTTGTACAATACATATCTATGCATAGCATGGTGGCTGATCCTTTAACTATACCAATTCCAAGAGATATATTTCTTACACATGTAAATTCTCTTGGATTGCTTAGAATATATGAGATATTATTGAGCTTATATATTGAATTATTTGAATAAATGCAATGATTAACGTGTTTTCTTAATTACATTCTTACTTTATACACATCACACTTATAATGTTAAATGCTTAACAAAAGGATGTCACATAGGTTTTAGGTTGGCATACTCACATAAGCGACCGCCTCTAGTGCTAAGATAGCGAGTAGAGATGAGACTACATATTAAGATTATCACCTCAAAAGAAAATAATATGAGGTTATTCTCAAACATACAACTGATTTGGATTGCCCTATCCAAATGACCTGTGTAAGCCAGATGCAAATTCTCGGTTATTACCTGCAATTGAGAGTACTTGGAGGATTCGAGTTAGGCACTGATAAGTGACCGAACTTGGATCTGTATAGTGTTTATAATTGACATTAAATTAAAATTTAAACACTGTAGCATATGATTCATACCATTTGTGCTTATTCGACCGAAAAGGTAGTGGAGGAATGATCCTTGCTTCTTTATTGTGTGAGACCCCGAGGATAATGTTAAAATCCTCATATTAGTACCCTTATACTTTTTGCTGTTATTTATGATTTATACATGGTGTTTTTGCTATCTTAGCATGCTGCTTATGATCATGAATGATTCGATCTATAGACCATATCTAGAAAAGCAGCTATGTATAAATTACAAATTCTAAGTAGAAAAGGAAGATTTTGTCCGGTGTATCCATTGGCCAGCTAATCTTGTCACTTTAAAGAAGTGTGACTTGATTATAGATACACAAAATGAAAATATTTTGAACATGCTCTTTGAGGGATTAGAGATGTTAATGTGATTTAAAAGGGACAAATCTAGGGCACTACGAGTACATTTGATGAACTAATATTTAATTTTACTAGGGTTAAAACGTCTACATTATTCCTAATAGAAATATAATAATAAGCTCCCAAGTACATGTTTTGCTCATTAGGTCGCGTAACCCATTTACTAGTATGAATAGTTTGTCCATTGATTAAAGAAAATCTCATAATGGGTCATAACCGTCATGTGCGAGTGGGAAATGTTGGAATTTGAATATGGGTCACCCATGATGGGTTGATCTGACCTAATTTATTATTAAAAAAAGGATACAACTGCAGAAGGGCAGTTGCCTCTAAGAATACAGGCAAGAATGGTTCCTGGAAAATATAAAATAAAACAACATAAAACAATACAAAAAAAAGAAGTACATAAAATAGAGAAGGAGACTCTTTGTAAAATCTCTCTATATCAATTTACTAAACTAAAGTAAATTGGGTTGTGAAATTAAAGAGTTTTTCCATTGCGATTAACACTTGATCTAGTGTTAATAATTCAATCTACTTGTGGAATCATCAAGAGGTAAGTGATCTAAACTTGATTTTATTTTTAATTCCGTAATTTAACAAATACATATTTCAATAACAATAAAAAAATTTTAAAAATTGCACTATAATCTAAAAATTCTTTATTTAAAAGAAATCAACTGTTACTATTTTTTTTATTCTTTAATTCCCCATCATTTTTTCTGTGCTAGCATTTATCATTGATCATATAAGACTACCAAATAAACCTCTTCAGTTTGTCAGTCATCCTCTACAATCTATAAGGCTTTATAATCTCAATATGTACACAGACATTCACAAAGGGTTAGTAGTTAGAGACAAATGAATTAAAAACTATCTAGGCTCATATAATTCAGTTTTTTACTCTGTGATTTTTTCCCCACTCAGGTAAAAGATACTATAAAAAGAGTCCTCAAAATGATATTATAATTTTGAATACTTTCAGGTTTTAATAGCACACACTTGCACATGGAAAGTTTGATAGCAAAAAGTAGCAAAGTTAAAGGCTCAATTTATGAGTTTTTGCCTATCTTTAATAGTTTATACAAATATGGAAATTTATTTGTATAGAACTAGTAAAAATCATCCGCATTTCACTACGGGATGATAAAATAGCCAATATTAAGAAAATAATGAAAAATATAACATAATATATTTAATGTTTAATTTATATATTAAAAATTGAACATTTAAAACTAATTTATGATGAAATATTTTTATAATTATATATTTATCTAAAATTTAAATTTAAAAGAAAACTATAATATTAAATAGAGAAAATAAAAAACTAAGTCCTATTAGTTGTACTAGTTTTCCAATTTAGTCCTATAACTTTTATTATTAATAATTAAGTTCAGTAAATAATAAAAAAATTACCTGTTAGTCCTACTCTATTATATCTAACAGAAAGTGTATACGTGGCTAGAAGCATGTCCATGTGGATGATGATGTCATCAAAAGTGCTGCCATATTGGACTGCCATGTCACACGAGTGTCATGTAGGATTTCACTAATAATATTCTATATAATAAAATAAAATTACGGTTTGAAAAAAAACACTGGTGATAAAAAAAACTACAGCGCCTCTCATATCTCGCCTCCTCCATTTATGGTCTCCCACCACTGTTGCCTTAACCTACCGTCTCCCACCTATCGTTGTCTTCACCCATTGGTGATCAAAAATAGATCTAATACCACCATTCTCCATCTACTGCCTCCACTTAATCTCCATCATCTTCTATCCTTCAATATTTACTTTCAAATTAGTTTTTGATTATAGATTTATTGCAATTTTTTATAAAGTTTAGATTACAGAGAGAGAAAGAGAGAGAGAGAGAGACTTCATGAATATCAGTTTTGAGTTTTTGGGTATTGAAAAACTCTTATAAAAAAGCAGGATATTTGGTTATTGTTGTAGCTTTTGCTACTAGTGATGTTTCATCATCTTCTTCTTCAGTATTTATAAATAATTTATTTTCAAATGTACCTTTTTTTTTCAAAAAAAATGTTATTTGTATGCGTGAATTTATGTGTTTTTTTAAATCTTTTAAAGGTTTTTTCTCCTAACGCAAGAGGTTTTTTTGGGTTGACTGTGGGCATGAGCCAAAATTGATTTGAATTGGGTTTTTGGAGATTTTGTGTGATTGACAGGAATAAATTTGATTGATTAAGTAGTTTACTGAGTATTTCTATGGTTGTGCTTTGTTCGGTTTGAATTTATACTTATTTTATATAGAATTGATTTTTCTATGATTATAATAAATTCCTAGTATTTTTTATGCTCCTTTAATCATTGGTGTCTCATCCCAATAAGTGGATTGGGTTCGCCTGGGCAGAAAATTGATGTGAGTTAAATTATAATACCCTAGTCTCTAAGACTAAGTATAGAGTAAGTAGGATGTCGAACACTGGGAATTTTGTGAATTTTATATTAACCGAATAGATAATAAGATGGATAAGCAGATAATAATGATGGAAATTGTTGAATGATTGTAATTACTCTAATTAATTACTAATTATACTAACTATACTAATTATTCTAACTATTCTAAATATCAAATTAAATATGGTTTATTAGAACTACAAGTAGGAATTTACCAAGAAT